>BLSH010287003.1:199413-210760 GCA_018402905.1 Glandirana rugosa | reverse complement strand
ATCTGTCCTCAGAGCAACAGCACAGCAGTAGTAATCTATCTCAGGATGCAGGATCAGATGTTTTTAAAATGTCTCTAATCTCTCCCTGACTCCGTCAGCTTCCTCTCCCTACAGCTAACCCAAGAGCATGTGACTGCAGCATCAAGTGACTCCAGCTTATAAAGAGGCTGGGTCACATGATGCACTGGCCAATCACAGCCATGCCATTAGTAGGCATGGCTGTGATGGCTTCTAAGGGCAAACCAGTGAAACGCTTGTTGATTGGCTGCCCTGCAGCTTCTCAACACGTGGAGTAAAATACCAGAACCCCGGACCCGAACTCAAACGTTTTTTGAAATGTCCGTGTTCGGGTCCGGGTCCCGGACACCCGAAAGTTCGGTATGGACCCGAACGTTACAGTCCGGGTTCGCTCAACACTAGTCAAGACCCAGGACTCAGAAGTCCACTTCTGCAGCAAAATGGTCAAACTATACTGTATAGCCTTCTTTTTGGTCTGATGTACACAATGAAGTTGATTTACTAAAGGCAAATAGATTTATTCACTTTGGAGTCTTAATATAATTGAATGGTTAATGGCATTTAAAGATAATGTGATCAGCTGAATTGTAACTGCATGCATTTTTTATATAGATTTGACACAGTTTTTATGTGCACATACCATATTTGTACTTAGCATCATGGTGCACATATGTTTTTGACTGTGCTTATTCAGCTTTATAAGCTCTTTGTTCCTTGTTCTGGATAATTTTTGTTCTTAAGTGATAGCACTGTTGGGATCTTATATAAGAGAGCTCTCATTGGGAGAAGTGGCAGGTGGGGTTTTTAATAGGATTTGAAAGAAAAATAATAAGAAAACTGCAATTTTGCTTGAACATGATTGGATGATGGAAGTCAGCAGAGCCTCATCTCATTCACTAAGCTCCAGGGCAAATTCTTTTGCAAAATGCAGTTTCCCCTACAAAGTGAACAGCATATTTGCATGTAGTGACTTAGAGTGGATCTTCACTGCATCTGAGCACCACAAACTAAAAACACTGTTTAATTCATTTTTAATATTCAAAGCAAACTCCCCCATCCATCCATGTCTCTATGCTTTATTTTAGTTGAGAAATCACTCAGCATTTCTGGCCTGTGCCATTTTGAGTGAGGGAAAATGATTCTTGTAACATTTACTTCCTGGAATCCATCTGCCCTTAGCTCAAGCCTGCATGCAGGAGAGTTTGCTTGACTGAAAAAAAGCCCTCCTCCTCCCCTCCCTCCTCAAGTAAATATGATATGCTTTCCTATCTATTTCCTAATGTTAGCAGTATGAGGATTAATAATAATCAATGTTGATTAGGAGAGTGCAGTTCCACTTTAACCCCAATAATTGGACTACAGAAAAGCCTAAATGACTTGTTTGGAGGCATTAGTAAGGCCAAAAAGCCAACTGCACCATGTGACTTAATAATCAACACATGTCTTAGGAGCCACCAACTCTTTTTTGAAAAACAACAAAAAAAACACAATATCATATGCCAAAGATATCCTGGGCACAGGGAACCCTCCAGAACTACTGTTGGTAATAAAGCCCTGAAACACTCAATTCTGGAAGGATATAATGAATCAGCAATGTTATTTAATTTTCCAGGGATGCAATTTACTTGAACGAATATTTAAATAAAATGTCTTAATAATTGTATAACAAATAAAAATTTAGAGTACAAACAATTAAAGTATAGCTAAAGGCAAAACCTTTTGTTTAGTTTTGGATAGAGTGCAGAGGGATTAGAATGCATGTCAGTGTTGCTGTCTGTGCCCCCGTTAGGAAGATTCACCATCTTTATTTGTCCTGTTTACAATTATCATTGAAAATGTAAAAGAATATCCCAGATTTTGGGTTGTCCCCAGAAAAGTTATAGGGGAAATATTCCAATGGGTACACTAGTTCTGGTGATCTAGGGGTCCCCAAGGAATTCCCTTAATTTGCAGGTAATGTGGGTAACCCTTTGATATCTCAGACTCAGAATGCAGCACTAATTAAATCACACGTGTTTCTTGACCAGGTACCCAGGCTTACCAGATATTCTGAGGCAGGCCAGAAAAGTTACATAGTTAGTCAGGTTGAAAAAAGACACAAGTCCATCTAGTTCAACCAGAAAAGAAAATCCAGAGGAAGGCAAAAACCCCAGCAAAGCATGATCCAATTTGCTATTGCGGGGGAAAAACTTCCTTCCTGATCCCCCGAGAGGCAATCGGATTCACCCTGGATCAACTTTACCTAAAAATGTTAGTACCCAGTTATATTATTTACAATAAGGAAAGAATCCAGGCCTTTTTTAAAGCAATCAACCGTGCTGGCCAAAACCACCTCTGGAGGGAGTCTATTCCACATTTTCACAGCTCTTACTGTGAAGAAACCTTTCCATATTTGTAGATGAAATCTTTTTTCCTCTAGACGTAAAGAGTGCCCCCTTATCCTTTGTGATGACCTTAAAGTGAATAACTCCACACCAAGATCACTATATGTACCATTTATGTATTTGTACATGTTGATCATATCCCCTCTTAACCTCCTCTTCTCAAGAGAGAATACATTCAGTTCCTCTAATGTTTCCTCATAGCTAAGCTCCTCCATGGCTTTTATTAGTTTGTTTGCCCTTCTCTGCACTTTCTCCAGTTCCCTGATATCCTTTGGTTCTGGTGCCCAAAACTGAACTGCATATTCCAGATGAGGTCTTACTAATGATTTGTACAGGGGCAAAATGATGTCTCTATCTCTGGAGTCCACCCCTCTCTTAATACAAGAAAGGATTTTGCTTGCTTTGGAAACTGAAGCTTGGCATTGCATGCCATTATTAAGCTTATAATCTACCAAAACCCCCAGATCCTTCTCCAGTATGGATTCCCCCAGTTGTACTCCTCCTAGCATGTATGATGCATTCATATTCTTAGCCCCCAAGTGCATAACTTTACATTTGTCAACATTAAACCTCACTTGCCACATAGTCGCCCAATTAGACAGTGCATTGAGGTCTGCTTGTAGGTTGGAGACATCCTGCAAGGATGTTATTCCACTGCATAGCTTGGTGTCATCTGCAAACGCTGAAATGGTACTTTTAATCCCAGACCCTATATCATTTATAAATATATTGAAAAGTAAGGGTCCCAACTCTGAACCTTGGGGTACACCCCTGCTAACCTTAGTCCATTCAGAATAAGAATCATTAACCACTTCTCTCTGAATTCGGTCTTTTAGCCAGTTTTCTATCCATTTAAAAACTGATCTTTCCAAGCCTGTAGACTTTACCTTACACATTAGCCGTGTGGGGAATGGTGTCAAACGTTTTTGCAAAGTCCAAATATACCACGTCCACAGCCACCCCTCTATCCAAGGTTTTACTTACCTCCTCATAAAAAGAAATCAGGTTTGTTTGACAACTCCTGTCTTTCATGAATCCATGCTGTCTGTTGCTTAAAACATTTTTTCCAACAAGAACTTATCTATGTGGTCTTTTAATAAACTCTCCAGTATCTTCCCAGCTATATAAGTTAAACGAACAGGTCTATAGTTACTTGGTAAAGACTTTGATCCCTTTTTAAATATGGGCACCGCATTGACCCTACGCCAATCCAGTGGTACTAGTCCAGTCATTAAGGAGTCCCTAAAAATTAGATACAATGGCTCAAAATGACAGAGCTCAATTCCTTTTGGATCAGTGGATGGATGCCATCTGGTCCAGATGCTTTATCTACCTTTATTCTGTCTAAATACTTCTGGACCATTTCCCTTTTGAGCCATTGTGGATCATTTGGGGCTGTGCCATTACCACCCCCATCATGGACATGTGCTCCCCCATGCTCCTTTGTATACACAGAGCTGAAGAAAGTATTTAATAAGTTTGCCTTCTCTTTGTCCCCAGTCACCCACTCTAGATTATTTTGTAAAGGGCCTACAAGCTCAGACCTGACCTTTTTACTATTAATATATTTGAAGATTTTTTTGGAATTTGTCCTACTATCTTTTGCAATCGGTCGTTCATTGTGAATTTTTGCATCCTTGATTTCCTTTTTACATATTCTGTTATATTCTTTGTAACATTTAAAAGATGATAGTGTTCCCTCATTTTTATATTTTTAAATGCTCTTTTCCTATCATTTATAACTTCTTTAACTTTGGCCGTGAGCCACATAGGTTTTCTTTTTAGCCTTTTAAACTTATTGCCCATGGGAATATACTTTGCAGTGAGTTTGCATACAGTCTTTTTGAAAAATTCCCATTTCTGTTCTGTGTTCATTGATGTCAATATTCCCTCCCAGTCTAAGTCCTGGAGAGCAGCCCTCATCTTTGTAAAATTTTCTCTCTTAAAATTAAGTGTTTTTATCTTTCCCGTATGTGTTTGTTGCTTGCAGCTTACATTAAATGAAATCATGTTATGGTCACTGTTACCCAGATGTTCTTTTATATGAATATTGGTAATAAGCTCTGCATGGTTTGAGATTACCAGGTCCAGCAAAGCGTCATTCCTAGTTGGGGCCTCAATAAACTGGACCATAAAATTGTCCTGTAATAGGTTTATAAATGTTTGCCCTTTAGGTGTCCCAGCAGTGCCATTACTCCAGTTAATTTCTGGGTAGTTAAAATCCCCCATTATTATCACTGTCCCAGCCCTTGCAGCTCCTTCCATCTGTGCAAGGAGCAGAGTCTCCACCTCCTCTTTAACACTGGGAGGTCTATAAAAAACTCCAATGATAACCTTTGTAGTGTGCACACCCATATGCAGATCTACCCATAATGCTTCAGACTCATCACACTCTCCATCAACTAGGTCCTCATTCACACTCACTTTGAGATCACTTCTCACATAGAGACAGACACCCCCACCCTTCCGTTTTACCCTGTCTTTCCGAAAGAGAGCATAGCCAGGAATATTAATAGACCAACTTGCAACTTGCAACCTAATTCTTTAAATTGGTTCTTAAAGAGCCTCCACCTTCCATAAATTCTGTCATTGGTTCCAACGTGGACCAAGACAGCTGGGTCATGCCCAGCCCCTCCCAGTAATTTATCAACCCGGTCCACCGCATGCCGAACCCTGGCACCAGGGATACAGCAAAATATTCCTTTGAGGCGATCCTGGCGAATAATTATTCTATCAGTCCTTCTAATTATAGAATCCCCAATTACCACCAACTGTCTAGGCCTACCTGCACTACCCCTACCACCCCGACTAAATGGGCTGCTGTTAGGGGAGCAGTGACATCCAGGGCTGCCACCTCTGAGTTTGTCACCCCCACATCTTCACTCAACTTGGCAAATCTGTTAGGGTGCTCAAACCCAGGGCTTGCCTTCCTTTTCTGTGAGCCCCTACCACTCCCTCTAACTGTATTAACCCATCTACCTACCTTATAATCCTGACTTACCCCTCCACCCTCCCCCTTAACCTTACTAGCCACCTGCTCAGTGAGCAGAGAACCCCTTTCAAGGTTGACAGCTCTGCCCAGCGTTGCAATTTGCTCCTCCAGATCTCGAATGTGAGCTTCCAGAAGGGAGAAGGGCAACCTGCTCACATCTGTCGCAGCGGTATCCATCCTGGAGCTGTTGCTCCATAGTTGCATACATGCGACACATTGTGCACTGTACAAAACCTTCAACCTTGCTAGCACACATTTTCCCAGATATAACAACACTAATAACAGGACATTTCAGATGTTACTTAGAGGTTCAGAAGACTCCTGTTATAAACTCTGTTTTTTAACTCACCACTTCATCAAGGTCCACTTGGTCAGAGGTCCAGTAAGCAAAGAGGTAGCAAGCTCAAGATGAGCAAGCTCTGAAATGAGTTCAACAGAGAGCTTTATAGGAATTGGATCACCTGTGACCAATTAACCACTCCCCTTAATTAGTAGTCTGAAGGAAGGAAAGAAAAAAAAACTATTTAAAAAGTGACAGAAAAAGTTTTAAAAAGCCGCAAAGAAAAAGCCCCAAAAAACAAAGTCTGTGGTCATTTCTGCCGGTCACACAATGCCAGTGCTCGCTGGCTGACATTCAGCTAGAATTCAACCTGCCCACCAACCACCTCATTTGTGACATGCCCACCAGGTGGAACTCAACATTGGCAATGCTGCAGCGGCTGCACACACAGCAGAGGACCATCAATGAGTACCTGTGTGAGTATGGCTCTAGGACAGGCTCAGGGGAGCTTGGCTTCTTTTCGCCACGCTAGTGGCTACTGATCAAGGATGCTTGCACTGTCCTGTCACCATTTGAGGAGGCCACAAGGATGGTGAGCAGCGACAATGCATGCATCAGTGACACTGTCCCTCTAGCTCCTGCTGGAGCACACGCTTCGTGGAATCATGGACAGGGCACTTGAGGCAGAACAGCGGGAGGAAGAGGAGGACTTCCTTTCCTCTCAAGGCCCCCTTTATGCAGATAGCATCCCTGCAGGACCACCAAACGCACAGGAGGAGGAGGAGGATTGTGTCAGCATGAATGTAGATGATAACATGCAGCAGTCTTCAAGGGATCATTTTCATTCCCCAGTAACCCAAGGAGTTGTATGTGGCTGGGAGGAGGTAGTTCCTGACAATGTCATCCTCAGTGACCCAAAGGACTCTCATGCCTCCTCAAACTTATGCCGCATAGGCTCCCTGATTCTGCAAAGTCTGTGAAATTACCCGAGGGTTTGTGGTATCAAGTAGAGGGATCATTACCGGCTGGCAACCCTTCTTGATCCACGTTACAAGGGTAAAGTTGCAGAGCTCATCCTGCATTCGCAGAGGAAGCAGAGGATGAAACATCTTCAGGATACCTTGAAGAAAAGTTTGTGCAATGCCTTTCCAGACCCTCGGAGGTTATCATTTCCTGGTGCTGGACAACATGTTTCTGAGGCTTCGTTCGGTCAGAGGAACAGCGGTAGAGAAGGTGGCCGGATGACCGATGCCTTTAAACAATTCTTCAGTCCTCAGCGCCCAGGGCTAATAGGTTCAAGCAACCATTGTCAGCTTCTGCATTATATGGTGCAGGAATATCTAGGGGCAAGAGCAGACTTGAAGACCTTTCCAACTGAGCATCCACTGAGTTACTGGGTCTTGAGGATGGACCACTGGCCGGAACTTGCTCAATATGCAATCAAGCTACTGGCCTGTCCTGCATCCAGCGTGCGTTCTGAATGGACATTCAGTGCTGCTGGAGGGCTCATAACAGATCAAAGAGTGCGCCTGTCTACAGACTCCATTGATAGACTCACATTTATAAAAATGAATCAGTCCTGGATCAGCAGCTATCAAGCCCCTGATGCTGATGCAACTGATTGAATTTGCTAGGGATCTGGGATCCCTTGAAGACTGCCTATGCTGCCTATCCTATTCCTCATGAATCCTGATGATGCTAGTTTCCAACAATATTTTGGGTTTAAGGCAGCATCAACACCCAAGGCCCAATTTTTCTGCACCTGCGTGTCATGACAATTTTTAAAATACATCACAACAGCAGGGCCCATTCCTGCACCCAACAAGAGTAATTGTGAGGGGTTACAGTGTTCTGCCACCACCAACACTCAAGGCCTAATTTTTCTGCACCTGTTTGACTGGGACATGTCTTTACAATTTTGTAGAGCGCAGTCCCAGTAGTATATGTAATTTAGTTCAGACTATATGGTGCAGTCAGTGCAGTATATATAACACAGTGTATTGAAGTGGTTAAGGGGTACCCTATGACAGAATTAGGGAATAAAATGACCCTCCCAAAAGCCATACCATGTCCTTCGGGTCTGGTGTGTATTTTAAGGGGAACCCCGCACCAAAATTAAAAAACAAAATGCTTGGGGGTCCCCCAAAATCCAAACCAGGCCCTTAGGGTCTGGTATGGATTTTAAGGGGAACCCTGTGCCAAATTTTTAAAAAAATGGTGTGGGGGTCCCCCAAAAATACATACTAGACCCTTATCTGAGCACGCAGCCTGGCAGGACAGGAGGGGGGACAAGCGAGCACCCCCCTCCGAACTGTACCAGGCCACATGCACTCAACATGGGGAGTGTGCTTTGGGGTCGTCTTCTTCTCTGCTGCTGCCATGCCATCTAGAGGCGACTCCCAGAATGGGCGGTCTTCAGTTTGACAGTTATTTTATAGGTAAGGGCGGGGCCACCCAATGACATACCCAAGTGACCCCGCCCCTTGGTGAGGTCACCTGTTTACCTCAACCGGGTGGCCCCGTCCTTACCTATAAAATAACTGTCAAACTGAAGACAGTTTTACAACTATGAAACTATTTTTTTTTCAAAATTTTCAGTCTTTCTTTGTTTTTTTAGAAAAAAATAAAAACCCAGCAGTGATTAAATACCACCAAAATAAAGCTCTATTTGTGTGAAAAAAAATGATAAAAATGTAATTTGGGTCCAGTGTTGCATGATCGCACAATTGTGATTCAAAGAGTGACAGCACTGAAAGCTGAAAATTGGCCTGGGCAGGAAGGGGGTGAAAGTGCCTGGTGTTGAAGTGATTAACGTGGACCAGAACTCAAATGAATGAAGATCTGCTATATTATAGGGACCATTTAGAAATGTTAATTACTAAGCAGTATTCAGAAAATGTTATCTTTTTTTCAATTTCTCCTTAAACATAGCAATACACTTCCTGGTATATGAAGGTGCATAGTCACACTTGGGCTATTCACTGGCTGATCAGGGGTTGCAGGCGCTCATCAACATACGTTTTTCAGCATGTCCATGAATGCCATACTCTGCTCAGAATTCATTCATCAATTCATGTGCTGAACAGGCTGAATTTTGAACAGTGTATGGGCAGCTTAAGGCACTGCCCCCTTTGACTGCTAGCCTCAAGAGATTTGAAGTGAGAAGTGGTGATGCCAGCTCTGCACTACTCCTTGCTGGAGGGTCTGAAGTGTGGAAAATAGGCCCTGTGCCTATGAAGACGGCCATCTGCATACTGAGACACAATGTAGAACAAAGAAAAGTGTCTTCCGATCCCAGTAGCTTGTACATGTACTTGAACTACCAGGTGTTACCACATGTTAACACTACAAATACTGGATGGACCCTCTGCACATTGCTACACCTTTCCCAGCAAACTGCAATAAAAAACAGGAATATTTAGTTCACATATATTGCAATTCATGTTTAAGCTGACCAACTCCATCAAAGTAATCCCTCTTCTGGTCAGACCTACACTGCCTTGCCACTGCAAATGCTACGGTGGACACCATGCCAACCTGGGGCATAAAGACACAAGAAGGGGGAGAGTTACATGGTTCAGGTCTGGTCACTGACCTGTATACAAAAAGAACAAAGATATACCTCTGCTCAGATCTCAATAGCTTGTACATGTAATTGAACTACCGGTGCTAAAGTTGTGTGACCACATGTTAACACTACAAATACTGAATGGACCCTCTGCACACTGATACACCCTTCAGTATTTGTAGTGTTAACATGTGGTCACACCCCTTTAGCACCTGTCTCCTGTGTGAATAAGGAGCAGGTGTGTTACAGTTGGTGTTATTGCTCTCACTCTCATACTAGTCACTGGAAGTTCAACATGGCACCTCAAGGCAAAGAACTCTCTGAGGATCTGAAAAAAAAGAATTGTTGCTCTACATAAAGATGGCCTAGGCTATAAGAAGATTGCCAAGACCCTGAAACTGAGCTGCAGCACAGTGGCCAAGACCATACAGTGGTTTAACAGGACAGGTTCCACTCAGAACAGGCCTCGCCAGGGTCGACCAAAGAAGTTGAGTGCACGTGTTCAGTGTCATTTCCAGAGGTTGTATGTGGGAAATAGACGTATGAGTGTTGCCAGCATTATTGCAGAGGCTGAAGGGGTGGAGGGTCAGCCTGATAGTGCTAAGACCATACGCCGCACACTGCTTCAAATTGGTTTGCATGGCTGTTGTCCCAGAAGTAAGCCTCTTCTAAAGATGGCCCGCAAGCAGTTTGCTGAAGACAAGCAGACTAAGGACAGGGATTACTGGAACCATGTATTGTGGTCCGATAAGAGCAAGATAAACGTATTTGGTTCAGATGGTGTCAAGCGTGTGTGGCGGCAACCAGGTGAGGAGTACAAAGACAAGTGTGTGTTGCCTACAGTCAAGCATGGTGATGGGAGTGTCATGGTTTGGGGCTGCATGAGCGCTGCCGGCACTCAGGAGCTGCAGTTCATTGAGGGAGCCATGAATGCCAACATATACTGTGACATACTGAAGCAGAGCATGATCCCCTCCCTTCAGAGACTGGGCCGTAGGGTAGTATTCCAACATTATAACTACCCCAAACACACCTCCAAGACGATCACTGCCTTGCTAAAGAAGCTGAGGGTAAAGGTAATGGACTAGCCAAGCATGTCTCCAGACCTAAACCCTATTGAGCATCTGTGGGGCATCCTCAAACATAAGGTGGAGGAGCACAAGGTCTCTAACATCCACCAGCTCCGTGATGTTGTCATGGAGGAATGGAAGAGGACACCAGTGGCAACCTGTGAAGCACTGGTGAACTCCATGCCCAAGAGGGTTAAGGCAGTTCTGGAAAATAATGGTGGCCACACAAAAAATTGACACTTTAGGCCAAATTTGGACATTTTTCACTTAGGGGTGTACTTTTTTCACCAGAGGTCTAGACATTAATGGCTGTGTGTTGAGTTATTTTGCAGGGGCAGCAAATTTACACTGTTGTACAAGCTGTAAACTCACTACTTTACATTGTAGCAAAGTGTCATTTCTTCAGTGTCACATGAAAAGATATAATAAAATATTTACAAAAACGTGAGGGGTGTACTCACTTCTGTGAGATACTGTATGCACGTCTTTTTCCGGTCCTCAGTACCGGGGCCGTCTTTAATATTGATTGGACCCTGGGCAAACATTTTCTGTGGGCCCCCTGCATGCGGTTTTGCTCTCCGCTCTTGTTACAGCATAACATTACCACTCACTGATTGGTTGCTAGAGGTTACAGCACATTATTTCTGCTTGCTGATTGGTTGCTAGAGGTTACTGCACATCATCACTGCTCACCAATTTGTTGCTGGTGCTAGGGGGGAGTGTGATCAGTGGCAGTGGTGGGGTGGAATGGTATTAATGGCTGTGCTGGAGGGAAGGAGGTTTGATCATTGGCAGAACTAGGGGGTTGATGGGATAAGTAGCGGGGTTTGTGGGATGAGTGAAGACAGTGCTATTGGGGATGGGATGAGTGTCAGTGCTGGTGGGGAGATGGGATCAGTGGCAGTGCTTGGGGGGGATCAATAGCAGTGCTTGGGTTCTCGCCTCTCGTTTTGGCGTACGTCCCCCGGGTGTCTTTTACAAACGGGTCCCAGGTTAGTTATAATTTCTGCCGGGGCCATGACTCCTGGCCTTTTT
>BLSH010287003.1:179092-192688 GCA_018402905.1 Glandirana rugosa | reverse complement strand
CACAACCAGCCGATAGACAACGTCTTAGCAGGAGGCAGCATTTCAGCAACATGGTGCAAGAGTATGTGTGCACACGCCTACACGTACTGACTGATGGGTCTGCCCCATTCAACTTCTGGGTCTCCAAATTGGCCACATGGCCTGAGCTTGCCCTTTATGCCTTGGAGGTGCTGGCCTGCCCTGCAGCCAGTGTATTGTCGGAACGTGTGTTTAGCACGGCAGGGGGTGTTATCACAGACAAGCGGAGCCGTTTGTCCACATCCAACGTGGACAAGCTAACCTTTATTAAAATGAATCAGGCATGGATCCCACAAGACTTGTCTGTACCTTGTGCAGAATAAACATTTAGACCGGACTCACACAGCCATTCACATACTTGTTTTTTTGAATAGGCCTCAATACAAAAAAAAAAATACCATGTTGGCTACCTCCTCCTACTCGTCTACCACCGCCACTTCCACCTACACTGCCACGGTCATTGCCTAGTAAACCTCTAGGCTCCTACTCCACATCCACCCCCCTTCCCATTTTTTTATTTGATTTTAATTTATTTTCCCTATCCCCATTTTTTTCTAGGGCACTTGCCCTACCCTTACCCCCATTTTACTTCCTTTTGCAGCCCTCTAGGGCTTTCCAGGACTTTGTTACAGCCATTTTTGTGCCTAAAAGTTCGGGTCCCCATTGATTTCAATGGGGTTCGGGGTCCGTGCGATCGTTAGGTTTCCGTCCAGACCCGAACCCGGACTTTGTTCCGAAGTTCGGCCGGATCAGCAGAACCCAAACTTCCAGAGGTTCGCTCAACTCTACAAATGAGCAACTCAGTCTATCCAATTACTACGGTGGTATGGAATTTATCAATGTGTGCACAATAACATGACTAAAGGTGGAAAACCCCCAAACTGAAGAAAAGCAACCTGGTATGTGAAGCCTAATGTATTGTGGAATACAAAGGCTTGTACCTTGGGCAGATAACACAACCTCTCAATGATGCCTGGTCCAACACAGGAGGATGACCTTGCAGTGTTCCTACATGATAAAGTGTGTGCGAACTCAAGAACAAACATGGATGTATTGCAGACTACCAATCCTTAGAAAGTCAGAGACGAGTTAGAACTCCTTATGTGTATGCTTGTTCTAGATCAATGACTCAACCATGACAGCTAACATATTTCTATCAACACAATTTTTCCTTCAAATACTAATATTGGCTCTGTGTCCTCAAAAAAATCCTGCTTTGTTAATCTATTCACCTAAAGTAAATGTGATGCTTGTAAATACACTTGACAGAACAGGGAACCTAAAAAGTTAGGTAATTTCAGACTTCTGTGAAAAACATTTGGCTCAATTGCTCAGGGTATTTCTTATTTATCTGAATGTTATATACACGCGAGAGTCCTGTAAATGGTAGCCAATAAACAATACCTTGTAAAGAACCTAGCGTGGTTGTGTCTCTCAGTTTAATCTTTTTTACGATTAACATATTTTGCACTCCTGCTTGCCTTTTAATATGAGCTGCTGCACTGCTGTAAATGAAATATTTTTGAAGTTTTGTTCATAATTTTACAAAGAAACTCCTGCTAAATGCTAACAAATATAATGAATTTGTTACTAAGCTTTGAACAGCTTTCCGCATCTGCTGGATTTTGCTTTCTTCTTCTCTACAGCAGAATGTATTCTGTCCTGGATGAACCTATTTGGAGAAAAACAGATGCAACAGCTGTAAAATTTGTTGCACTGCATAGTTCTAAATGATACAGCTGGTACTTTTGGTGGTCTTAAAACTCTTGGGCAACTGCTTCTATAAGCAACAGATGGACAACTTGCATACTTTCCATCTAGTAAAACGTTCTAAGATGGAATGAAATTCACATAGTTTAAAATATATAGGAGTGTATGGGGCTGTCAGTATGAAACAAAGCTGTCATATAAAATACTTCAGGGGTAAATTTGGCACTAAAAAGGCTAAAGTAATTTTTTTACAACAATTACTTTTCCTTATTTTATACCTTCACAAAATAAAAACCACTGACATGTAATAAAGCTTCCCACAAACTAAATGGTTCAACGTCTGTTAACAAAAACACCTGTTTTACCATGACCACAAATTATCTCATGCTAATATTGTTTTCTTATTGTTAAAAAAAATCTTGCCTACAAAACTATTCCATTAATATATTTTATTGACCACTGACAACTGACACTCAATCATTAACTACTACAGACAAAACTACATGAAAAAAACATGAACAGTAAGGCCCCTTTTACATGGGCACCTCCGAGCAGCGGATTCCGCTTGCTCAGCCTGGATCGCGCCGCTGATCCCTGCTGAGTAGGCGGATGACAGATCCTGTCCACTCTGCTGTGCAGAGCAGACACAGACACAGTCCTGCTCTCCTCTATGGAGAAATCAGAAGGAAATAGACCGCCTGTCCATTTCCATCCGATCCTTTCCGATCCGCCAGGCGGATGGAAAGTAGGACCACCATCGTCTGGTTTTCGCAGGCAGGATCATATATTGGCGGGGGTTAGCGGACATGTGACCACTAACATCTGCCTCTCCATAGAGCAGACTGCAAGGTCCAATCAGGTCCACCTGAAAAACGGACAGGCAGACCTGATCGGACAGCCCGTGCGAAAGGACCCTAACTGCCTAATCTTAGTGACATTTTTTTCAGTATTGTATGGTGTTTATTAAAGTGTATCTAAAATATATCTAAAACCAAGAAAAATGTAATATATTGCAGCTCACCAGTTGTTAGATGTGGTAGCTGTATTCCTTTTTTTTTCCAACTGCATTTTTTTTTCCTGTATTTTTACCTGGTAGTCCTGCCAGTTACACACTTCCTGTCCTAGGGTGATAACTTACTCACTGTACTGTACCTATAGAGGAGCAGATTTACTATCCTAGGACGAGAAATGTGTTAGAACTGCAAAACATCACCCTCTCTCCTCATCTCCATACCACAAGAGAGGCATTCCACAAAACACCTCTCTTGTTCACAAAGACAAGTGGGAACAGCGTTAACTAATAGGAGTACAGCACAGACAGAGAATCCAAGAAGCTATTAGTTAACATAATTTCTGGCAGGATCAACATGTATTTTTTGCACTTATTTCTGTCTGTGTCTCACCTTTGGAGATATTTCCGCTAAATGCCTGTCTTGGTGACAAACCTGGAAGTGATCAATAATCTCTCTAACAGTGATACAGTATTAAAAATCTGATGAGAGGTCCAATCCCTTTCTTAGGCCCCTTTCACATATGTGGGCCGTTAGTTTCATCAGTTCAGTCACATTTTTTAAAAGAAAAAATGGATGAAGTTTAAATCAGTTTTTCATCTGGTTGTCATGAGTTTATCATCCTTTTTTTATCCATTTTTTTTAACATCAGTCTTTAACATTAATTGATTGAGTAATTCTGACTGTGAAGTCTCTAAGCATTTAAAAATTGAATGCATTCAGTTCCATAGGATAAGTATAAGGCCCCTTTCACACATGCGGACCGATCAGGTTCGCCTGTCCATATTTCAGGCAGACCTGATCGGACACTCCATTCACCTCTATGGAGCGACGGATGTCAGTGGTGAAATGTCCGCTGACATCCGCCGCTAACCGATCCGGTCCGCTAAACCCTGATGGATGGAAACCCTATTTTCCATCCATCTGGCGGATCGGATCATGATGGGATTGGATGAAAATGGACAGGAGAATCCCTTTTCATCCGATCTCCCATAGAGGACAGCGGGGCTCTGACAGATCCGTCTTTGTACAGTGAGCAGAGACGTATCTGTCATTTGTCTGCTAAGCGGGGATCAACGGTCAATCCCTGCTGAGCAAGTGGAGTCTGTCAAAATGGAACCTTATTATTTACCTGTTTATTTCCAAGGTTTTTTATATTTGACAGTAACATCAATAATGCTGGTGATACATGTATAGATTTTCTTTCTAAAATTTTCATTTCGAGAAGGTTTGTTCGATTTTCTAGTCGTTAGTGGTATCAAATCAACTGTAGTTTTTGACCACAGTGACAGGAAAATTTGAAGGAACAGAATAGAAAATTTTTCTCGATCAAACACATTTTTGACAACTGTGTATATGGTTTTCATTAAGAAATTACATTCATTTTACAATTTAATGTTAAAAGCAAGTGAGATTTTCGAACAACATCATCCATATTGTCATATATCAGACCCCTTGATATAGTCACGTGGCCTGTGCCAAAATGCGTCGGCCACATCATCGGGCACATGCGCAGTGAAGAAGCGGCCTCCGTACCGTTGCTTCACAGAGATCATGCAGCAATTGGTGGCTCCTGCATGCATGCACGGGAGTGACGTCACACAGCTCCGGAAAATCACAGATCTGAAGTCCGCGGCCCCGGAGGAGGGGCAGAAGATGGACGCGGCCTGGAGTGGGGACATTGCGGGACAGCGCGGGCTTCCAATGCAGGTAAGTGCCACACAATGAGCTAATATGCAATGCATACTAGCCATTTATGCATTTACTTTGCAGGTTAATAAAGAGGAAGTAGAACCCATCAGGGTTTACTTCCTCCTTTTTAATTGCAATATAAGGAGCACTATATTGCATAATACTAACCGCTGTGCCAATCCTCCATAAAGGAATGTCTGCACAAAAAAGCAGTTACCCTACAAAAACCAAAGTTACCCTACCTTGACCTACCTTGGTAAAAATACTCATGCTGGCGTTTGTGTATCAGACATTAATTTCGATGGGTATGCACTGGGAAAGCAACATAAAGAAAGTTCAGTGGAAATGCTACAGTCCATGTTTATTTTAATATAGTGCAGCATGAAGCAATGTTGAATCTAAGTGACTAATTGTGTAGTCCTCTTTTGTGTTATGAGAAATTACCCTCTCCAAACAGGATAGCATGTTAAACCTTTAGGTAAATAAGAGAAAACAGAACTGGCGCTAGCAGTAGGCAGGTCAGGCAGCTGCCTAGGGCGCCTGGGTAGGGGGGCAGAAAAATCTGGGTTCCCCAGCCACTCGCTGGGGATTCTGATATTTAAAATACCTGTCTGTCCCTCCAGCTAGCAAACTAAAACGTCCACCCTTTGCCCCATAGCAGAGAGGGTGCAGCATGGAAGCCTTAGTTTGCCTGTGGAGATCAGGATGTAGAGCCAGGGAAGGGTCAGGGACAGGGTTAACTAAAATAACAGGAGCAGCATATAAACTATATGGCAAAAAACAGGTTAACCTACTAATATACTGGAAGGGGACCACTACACACTTTCAGTACGGTAGTACAGACTTGGCAATTTGGCACTGTGCATTTGAAATAATTACAATAGGACAGGGTTAAGTCTAACCCAAGGATTTAGATACACACTCAAGAAGCTATGAGCATCTATAGTTACACTATTAGAACATATGAATACTTGCATAATAGTCTCTGTCTTTGGACTGGGTGAAATACAGCAGCTCTTGTGTGTATAAGGTCATGTGGAAAGTTCTCTGTATTTACTTTCTCCCTCAGGGGTTTCCTAACCAGACAGATGGAGACAGAAGTTGATGTGCATAAATAATTCTGTGAACATTAAGCAGCACAGCCACTTACAGACACTAAAGGGCAGCAGATCCCTACATGTGCATCAACCTCACTCCAAATTTCATATTACAAATATTAGGGAACATTTGAGTTTTTGAAACCTTTGCCAAATGCTTCTTTTTGTGCAACTTCCGTTGCCTTCTTGTTGTAAGGTATACTACCTTTTTTTTAAAAAAAAAAGGCAAATTATTTACATTTTTAACGTCAGTTTTGCAGTATATTGAAGTCTAAAATTATGTCACCTCCTTAATTTATTGACAAATGTATAGCTAGTAAGTTGGATGCATAGCTGAATCTGAATGATCACTTGTCCTGTAGTGGAAGTAAGAGTTTACAAGGGTGTGAGCATTTTAAAAAGTTAGTTATTATTCAGCTTGCATTCTAAATATATTGCACACAGCTTGTTACCACATTTGCCATATTTTCTTCTTTGTATTATCTAATTATAAACTATTAACATATATTTATATTTCCAGCTGTCAACTATATTCAAACACCCAAAAGTTTATCTAAATTTGAAAGCATGACTAATTTCAGTCCAGGAGGGGCTTCTCCATAAATCGTTGGTTTGTTTTGCTCTTCTGTACATGCAGAAGTAATAGTTTTTGTAATGGGAAGTCATAGAATACATTGAAAATAGTTTTTTTGGGGCACATGCACACGCTTGATTGTAATAGATACTTTTTTATTAGCTTCACACCAGCACAGGCTAACGAGGGATCACCCACAAAACATTCTCTACTTCTGAAGGGATCCTTTGGAAAGAGATGGTGCACACAGAAAAAGGGAATCAAGCACAGACCTAATTACAGAAAGTCCTAGGCTGCACTGCACATCCCACGAAATGGCTCAGGCAGCACTCGCTGAGGAGGACACATGCTTGTCAAGGGAACCATTGGACTTGATGGATGAAGAACTACTGAGTTCATAATTGGAGCTGACAGGCTCTCAAACTCTGATGGTACAATGGGAATTCATCCTTCATCAGGCCCTAGACAAAGCCCCCAATCACATAATGATCCATCTAATAAAGCAAATCCAGGACATTGGATCACAGATCTCAGATTAAGAGGCTTGTTGCTATGACATGATCACTTTCTTGGAGGGCTACAAAGATGATCTTAAGAACCTGTCTCTGTTGATGCAGTTAGAAGATGCTGAGAAAAAGCTAAGAGTTGTAGGTCCAAATTGCAGGCATACCAGGCATGTAGTTGATCTCCAGTCTATAGTTGTGGATCTATTTGAAGAGCTGGTCCTGGTAATCCCTATAGTTCAATTCAAATTTGACAGGATTCCTACAAAAATCAAGCTCATGAATTTCAATGGCATACAGTACCAATTTTTTTGCAAATCTTTTGCTAGCAACTAATACTCGGAGATTAGAACATAAGCCAATCTTGTAGTCCCATTAGATCCGCTATTGATAGAGGTTTCCCTTTCAACTTCAGTTTTTGGTGGAAAAAGCAGTTTTTTTCGTTTTGTTGACAAAGCTCAGAAAGGTCTGGTGGCTCTCCATCTTCTAACTGCAGAGGAGAATGTTGCTGCTCGTGAAGGACCCTCAACTACCCCGAGAAACCTTCTCCAGGCAATTTCATGGTCGTACTCTAAGGGATCACCTCAAGTCAGACACTGGACACCAGCCTCCTCCATCTACAGCAAATTCTGAAGCACCAGTTATTTTTCAAGCTCTCTTCTCTATTTGCCTGTCAACATGTCACCTGACAGAGGTACAATATATGCTATTTGTTGTTACTGTTGATGCCTACACTATTTATTTGAACTCTTGCTACTGTTTGGATTGTTTATTAAAGAATTTTTCTGTAAAATGATGATCCAGACATATAGGCATAGGCACATCATGTGGCCATAATTACTCTTACAGTTATAAACTGTACTTTAATGGACAGGGGCTCAGTAGAGGCAGAACCACCACTATTTGGTCTATATATTCTTTATCACACTTTTTTGGGGGGGCCTTACCATTAATTCTCTTACTTAATATAAAGACTGGCCAGGCTTTTTTTCTACTTATACCTTTACCCTCTTGCCTCTAAACAAATATTACAGAAGATGCATGTTTCATATAACCTGTTATCTATTATTCTTTTTCTTAATTATAACAATTAAATGGACAGTACACAGTGACAACATAACATATATCAACCACAGTTCAATTAAGAGGTGTAAAATAGGTACCCTTTGCCCTGTAAATGCCTTACCAATCAAGGAAGTCTGGTAACTCAAATTGAGAGTGTCTTAAGCTCCATGTTTTGGATTCTCTGGGTCTCCTGTACATCCCCTGGCTAAAAGCTTGCTGACTAATTTGGAAATTGTAAAGATAAGAAACTCCTATCCTCACATTGATCAGAGGTTTCAAATTAATAATAACCACAGCAGTAGGGAACAGACACAAAAAGATACAATCATCATCTCTCAAAATCACTGATCTGTTTATTTGGTGCATTTGAAGTTTTCTCATACATATGATTAAAGTGATTCTAATGTTTAAATTAAAAAAAAAAAAAAACAATTGTGTTATACTTACAGTACCTACTCTGTGCAATGGTTTTGCATAGAGCAACCCCGATCATCCTCTTCTGGGGTTCCCTGCAGGTGCTCATGGCTCCTCCCCCCTGCTGAGTGCCCCAGTAGCAAGCAGCTCTCTCTGGAGCCCCGCTCTGTGTGTTCATAAGAACACAGCTTGACCCCACACCCACTCCCTCCTTACTGGTTGTGATTGACATTGGCTCCCACTGCTGTATCTGAACTAGGGATGGGCTGAACCCCCCCCCCGGTTCGGTTCGCACCAGAAAATGCAAACAGGCAAAAAATATGTGCGAACATTCGACCACCATTAAAGTCTATGGGACCCGAACATGAAAAATCAAAAGTGCTCATTTTAAAGGCCAATATGCAAGTTATTGCCCTAAAAAGTGTATGGGGACCTGGGTCCTGCCCTGGGGAACATGTATCAATGCAAAAATTTTTTTTTAAATTAATCATTTTTTCAGGAGCAGTGATATTAATAATGCTTAAAGTGAAACAATAAAAATGAAATATTCCTTTAAATATCGTGCCTGGGGGGTCCCCTTAGTCAGCCTGTAAAATGGCGCATCTCTGTGCTGTTTAGAACATAGCTAGAGCAAAATGACATTTGTGAAGGAAAAATTGTCATTTATTATCGTGGCTGTAATGTATTGCCGGCTCCCGGCAATATACAGAAAAATCACTGAAAAAATTTGCTTGGGGTCCCCCCTAAAATCCAAACCAGACCCTTATCCGAGCATGCAACCTGGTCGGCCAGGAAAGGGGGGCAGGAGCGAGCGCCCCCCCCCTCCTGAACCGTACCAGGCTACATGTCCTTAACATGGGGAGTAGGGGTGGTTTGGGGCAGGGGGGTTCTGCGCTCCCCACCCCAAAGCACCTTGTCCCCCATGTTGATGGGGACAAGAGCCTCTTCCCCACAACCCTGCACTGTGGTTGTGGGGGTGTGCGGGCGGGGGGCTTATCGGAATCTGGAAGCCCCCTTTAATAAGGGGGTCCCCAGATCCCGCTACCCCATTTGAATAAGTATCGGGTACATCTTACCCCTACTACTTCACCAAACAGTGTCAAAAAAGAAAAAACCACAGGAGATGATTAGGGACAAGTCCTTTATTAAAAAATTAAAAAATAAGTGTCCCCCGTTGTAATCCATTGTCAATCACAGCGAGCGACGAACCCAAAAAAAAAAAAAAACGAACAGCTCCTCCTCCATGGGAGGGCTCCTGCAGAATGAGCTCTCTTTGCTTTGACGTTTTATTTATAGTGAAGGGCGGGGCCACCCAGTGATGTAATTGAGTGACCCGTCCCTCTGACGTCACATGGCATCAGAAGGGGCGGGGTCACCCGTACGTCACCCGTGGCCCCGCCCTGCACTACAAATAAAACGTCAACACAAAGCCAGTGCAGACGGTGGCAGCCCTCCTATGGAGGAGGAGCTGTGCACGCCGTCTGCGGCAATGCATTATGGGGTGCTCCACGGCGGCGAAGTCGCTGAGAATGCCCCATAATGTTCTCAGTTCGATGAACGGGCAAATGCCCGATGTTCGAGTCAAACTTACGTTCCACTTGAACCGCGGACCCACCCCTAATCTGAACCAATGAGGATAAAGAGAGTTGAGCGTGCCTCTACTCTCATGCACATCGCTAGATCGAGATCAGGCTCAGATAAGTATAATGGGTGGCTGGGGGAGGGGAATGGCACCCTGAAATAGATATCACATCAACTTTACAATTGTACTTTTAAGGTAACAGAGGGAGTAATATACGCAGGATAGTTTCTTATCAAGACACAAAAGAATACAAATATATAAAACAATATTAGTGCTGTGAAATACTGTTTTATACAGAATTAAAAATGTATTACACACCTGGAATTTAGCTCCCCATTTTGAGGCCCTATTGTTGTGGTCCCTCAGGAGAATTGTTTTGTGATTACGGAGTATAACACTGACCTTAAAGCTAAAAGACTTGCAAAAGTATTACTAGGTAACATAACACTGAGTTTTGCAGAAACTCTTAGAGCTTTGTAAATTCAAGTGATTTGACTGGACTCTATTATACTCAGCTCAAGGGTTACAATTATGGAAGCACATTGATCTAAACTAGGAAAGAATAAGTTTATGCAAATGTGAGAAACATGTAAGTCCATTTTAGCCACAAAACGTGCTGCTTTATTTGTGTGAACTAAATTTTTGCTAAACAAAATGTACTTCATATGGTTGATCTTGACCTTATTGACAAGCATGGACACAGTGAGAGTCACAAGGCTTAATTATTTGATACTGTATTAGCTGCTATAACCCCCACTCTACAGTTTATTGGAAAAAAGCTCATTGTCATTAATGTTTTTTAATTATAACATTGCTTCTTGTGTAAACTACATATACTAAACACTGCATAGACAATTCCTTTCTGCATGGCTAAGGATAGAACTGAGTGCTGTGTCACTTTGCTCCCTGCTGTTAGTTTTGGACCTGACCATATTGTTCAAAGACCCAGTTGATCTTTGATGTCCAAAATCAGTTTACTAAACTATATATAATGTTTTTATATATTCCAGTGAAATGTGGAGTATCGGTATGTTGCCCCGTGTTTCCTATTTTTGTGAAGATTTAGTGTGGGTCAACATTTGAGAGTGATTAACTGTTAATTCTTAGGCTTTGTACTGGTTTATTTGCAATAGTAGTCTTTTTTGTAAATTCCCTTTTTACTCTGGCCCTTTTTCATTTCATTTTCATATAGGAGTGGGCCTGGAAATTGCATGCGCTGGAAAATAATGCTTCCCTCACTTCACCTCTCTGGATCCTGGGAAATTTGTACCAAAAAAGAAAAACAAAAAAAGCAACTGCACCAACCATATAAGTCAACTACTTTATTTAATATATAGTGTGTAGCATGACAAAAATCTGTTCCTGAATACCATCATGGCCCCTCCACCATGAAATACCCTCCCTCGCCTCCCCTCCCCTCCCCTCACCCCACCCCACCCAACCCAAACTCAAAATGATGCCCTAGGGCCCAACCTGACCACCCCGTATCCCACCCCAAGAGGGTGGGAGGAAATTGTCCCAGGGAGCTGAGACCCCTCACTGCCCCCCTGTGTGAGATGATTGATGGTTCCCACACCAACGTCTTACCACCAGATGATGGATCACGGTACCTAGAGTGAACACAGGTCTGAGATGGTTATAAACGATGGTCTGTTCCAATCAAACAGACATAAAGGAAGGGAGGCATCAGGGGATTTTGGGTAATAGTTACCATATAATCAACTTGTAGAGTAGAATGGTGTGTATTGAATATGGAACGTCAGTTCTTGATTATTATTCAGTCCCCCTAAGCCGATTCTTAAATGGTCTGTCTTCCAACTGGAGTGTTATAATCGGCTATTGAACAGCATACATTGAAACACTGATGCCGATCCCATCTGATGAACAGACCTGTATACCCCGGTGGGAGAGTCTCCACATGGGGTGTAAGCAGTCCAGACCCCCTTCAAAAGATTGATGTAGGGAAAAATAATGGAAACCCAACCAAAGTCAGATAACAAAAATTGCATTGGGTATAATTGAACTTCGGAACTTAGTCCTGTTAACACATTCAATATCCCTTGATATAAATCATTGGACTCACGGTTACCGTTGAATTCGGTATGGCTCCTCCACGATAGTTATATCATTCATATGGTCCACAAATACAGGGAGGGCGCCAGGTGTCATCTGGCCGTCTCTGACCTGTATAACACGGCTGCTCTCTGTGCCAACGATCCAAAATTTGATGGAGGATCCACACCATAGGTTGACCCGGTCTCCACCTGTGGGGATGAGGTGCTAGAGACATACACAGGGACACCGCCGCCGATTAGATTGGGCAGTCTCTATCTGTGTGTAAAGGCTGTGCTGCGGCTGTTATTTCTTGGGCTGGAGCAGGGAGACCGCCGTGGAGTAATTTGGTAGTCTCTACCTGTGTAGTGCAGCCATGTTCAATGCCGGTAATCCCGAGGTATATGCGGTCAAATAAACGCCAGTAGTCCTCACCATTCCAACTTTATTGGATCTTGACTGGAAGCCTACACAGGGAGACTGCCGTCAATTCAGTCTGGCAGTCTCTACCCATGTGTGAGTGTCCTTGCTGTAAACCAGTGACCCCAAAGCTGGGACAGGGAGATTGCCGTCTTGGTCCCAGGCAGCCTCAACCTGTATGAATGTGTGGGACCCTGGACTTGAAGATGGAAAGGGAATCTCAATATACCGTGGAGGGTGCAATCCCCAACCGAAGAGGCAGCCAGAGAGCCGTGATGTAGCTACAAAGTAACGTGGCTTGTGCTCATGGTGGGGACATGATGGTGTTCAGGAAGAATTTTTGTCATGCTACACACAATATATCTTAAATAAAAGTAGTTGACTTATATGGTTGGTGCAGTTGCTTTTTTTGTTTTTCTTTTTTGGTATAGTCAATTCCTAACTGCACCCCCCCTGATTTCAGGGTAAGCACTACTATTAATTTCATGGGACTCCCACTTGTGCAAAATTTGGTTGATCCTAGGAAATTTACCCAGATCATGACGGAAGACTGAAAACGCAATAATCTACCCCACACATTTCGCTGCCTGATAATTTCTTCTTCTGACACTTTAGCTTTCCCCCAAACCTCTAGTTTCTTATTTTCATTTTTCTCTCCCTTTCTTTTGTTCTGTTTCCCTGCATCATTTAGAATACCAGGTGACTCAATTTCCTTCTTTATTGTTGAGTGTCAAGAGGTGGGTCTGCTCCAATGGCCCTCTCCTTCACTTAAACACTCAAAACTTGAATCAATCCTCAAAAAGGTGAATGCTTGTCATAATTACTGATCCAAATATGCCAACATTGTATGTCGCAGGAAACCCACTTGTCACAGACTTCTACACCAAAGCATTTACATTCTACACATCCTCAATTTTAAGCATCAGCCACAACAAAAGATATAGGGTTTTTGAAAACTCTATGTCACTTGGTGAACTATTCTATTAATCAAAAAAATAGAGTTCCAGAGGAGAGCTATTTGGTCTTGAATAGAGTTGAGCGAACACCTGGAAGTTCGGGTTCTGCTGGTCCGTCCGAACTTCGGGACAAAGTCCGGGTCCGGGTCCGGACGGAACCCGAACGATCGTCTTGGGCTTGAAGGTCCACAAGCGAGTTGAGATAAGTTCTGGTTTATCGAGAGGAGACCTTGAGATAAAAAAACTAATTATCTTATCAAGTGGTTCACTGTATCTCAAAAGTTTTTGGGATATAGAAAACAACACCGACTACGAATTTTAACTCCTACACATCTTACATTTACGAAACCACATCTTCAGACACTGTTCACCCAAAGGACGCTGTATGTTACAACCGTATAAACCTAGTCATTAATACTGTTCGTAAGTGGAAAAACTCCTAACTAAGTTCAAAACTCACAAATTCACTTCCTCTCCCGGTAACCTCGTCTGGGTGGAGAACT
>BLSH010287003.1:160204-175020 GCA_018402905.1 Glandirana rugosa | reverse complement strand
GTATAAGAGACAGGAGTTTAATCTGCAAATCTCCAACTCTAAGCAGCGGTATTTGAAATCTCAAATTCCCCCAACAATCTGATCGTAGAGCACGATCGTAGCGATCGTTGTTCTATGCAGAGCTTGATCTGCAACTCAAAGCAGCGGTATGTGAAATCTCTAATTTCTGCTATCTGTCCTCAGAGCAACAGCACAGACAGCAGTAGTAAAGTAATCTATCTCAGGATGCAGGATCAGGTCTTAAAATGGCTAAAATCTGTCCCTCACGCCGTCAGCTACCTTTCCCTATACTAACCCAAGGAGCATGTGACTGCAGCACTGTGACTCCAGCTTATAAAGAGGCTGGGTCACATGATGCACCGGCCAATCACAGCCATGCCATTAGTAGGCATGGCTGTGATGGCTTCTAAGGGCAAACCAGTGAAACGCTTGTTGATTGGCTGCCCTGCAGCTTCTCAACACGTGGAGTAAAATAGCAGAACCCCGGACCGAACCCGAACGATTTTTGAAATGTCCGGGTCCGGGTCCGTGCCACGGACACCCTAAAGTTCGGTACGGACCCGAACGTTACAGTCCGGGTTCGCTCAACACTAGTCTTGAACAATTCATGATACATCTGTGACAATGGCCACTTACTATGCTCTGAACTTGGAAAAGATTGGTTTCTTGACTCATCTGTTACAAGTACTGAGAATGCATGTGGCAACTCCAGTCATGTATTGTAACTTCATATTGACCACCATAACTACCATCACTTGACCCCTCTCATGACACAATTGGCCTCCGCAAAAAAAGTTTGCCACTTACCAATGCAAAACAGCTTGGTTGATGCTTGGAGAGAGCATCACCCCATAATGGAGAATTTTACATTCTACTCAAATCCCCATGACTTGTTCTCTTGATTGGATCACATATTTGTGTATAACATTATGGCCCAAAGCTCCTCAGTGGCAATTCTGCTCATAGTGTGGTCAGATCAAGATGTGATGAGTCTTACTTTCCCTTTGTTGGGATAAACAATCCTTCCAGTGGTAGTAAAACCAAAACCAAAAATGTAATATATTGCAGCTTCACAATCAATATATGTAGAAGCTTAGTTTTCTTTTTTTCCCTCTGTTTTCCCTTAGTGATTTGGCCAGCAACACACCTCCTCCAGATACCCCTCTGGATGAATGAGCACAGATGGCAGATTTGGACAGCATCACTGTCAATCTAGGGGGAGGAAATATTAAATGTACTAGCAGATTTAAATACAGTAACACATTGAAGCTGAAGTCCAGCTAATACTTTATAATCTGTTACAGAAACATTTTTTTTTCCTTTTGGGATAAAAGCATTACATAAATAAATAAAAACTGATCGTTCTAAGCACCCCTGCTAGTGTTAGGTCTATATCTTTCAATGCAGCTCTGCATAAAAAACAATCAGCGTCCAGTTTTCTTTTATTTTTTTTTAGGAAAACTTAATTGAACAAGCTGAAGTTAGAAACTAATTGGCTACCATGCACAGTTGCACCAGATTCCTCACTCTTCAGGCACCAGAAAGATACTCCTGCATGCATTAGCTGCAAGATGCTTTACTGCCTCTTATTGGGGGTGGAAACATTAGCCAACCACACTTAACTGCCATTTTTGTATTCAAGAAATAAAACTTATGGAAACCCAAAATCCCGTACACATGGGCTGAATGCCGGCTGACATCAGCTGGCTCAATAAAACCATTCGACATGCGGCCCGTGTGTATGCCAGCAGGTCTGATGTTTGGCTTCTTCGAGCAAGCATGCTGGAAAACTGGCAGCCGACTGGCTCCCAATCAGCCCTCCCAACCAATGGCTGAGAGTGCTGATCGGAGTGTTCTGGCGGGGGGGGGGGGCATCCTCCTGTCAGAGCACAACAGCTCAGCGGGGGAGATTGCTGTATTAATGTCAGATCGTTAGTACAGCAGCTCTGACCGGAGCTGACAGTTTTCTTTGTTCATCCGCTGGGTTGAACAGAAAAAAATGTATATTGTGTACCAGGGTTTAGGGCCAGAATGAAAAATTGTCTTTTTTACCTATGAACAAGTGTGGGACTCCTGATATCACTTTCTTACTCACATTTAAAACCAAGATGTTCACTGCAGGGATGCCAAGTCATTGTTCTGCTGTCTTCTGCCTCCCTTTACTCCCCTACTTCCTCCCACTTCTCTTTCTCTCCTTCCCTTAGCACCTTCTTTGGTATATTATCACGTTTTTGGGTACTAGTTTCGTGACCACTAGGTCAGTGCCCTCAGTGGAATAAACTTGCTTAGTATAACATGAAAACTCAGTGACTATTGCTCCTTAAATATTGATGCACTGTATTATATCAGAATATTGCTATTAGTTCTTATATTGTTTACTGTTATGTCACTGTATTTTACTCCTAAACATTTTCTAATAAATATGTGGTGTTACCCCTGTGAGAGCCACTGAATTTAACTGGTTCTTTCCCAAACAGTACAGAGGCTGCCAGTCAACCAAGCAGCAGTCCATTCATTCCCACTCCAATAAGCAGTCTAGGGGTTTATATTTTTTTATTTATTGCTTGCAGCAATTGTAACAGGAGAGAGAATTGAGCATTGGACACTTCAAAATGCTTGGTAACATTAAACAGAGGGCACTCTTCTCCTTGTGGATATGGCACAGTTTAAACCCCCACAGATGCGGATCATGAGGTAGTCTCTTGGCATCTTTTAACTCTACATGACTGCACAGCTATGGGTAACCAGTGCAGTTTTTGGGGTGGTGCACAGACCAAGTGGGTAAATCAGGGTCTTTACTTTACTTCAACTTCCTCTGAAAATTGTCCAGTGAGTGAAACTCTCCTTCCAGACCTGATCCGCTTGTAAAGAATCCTACATCCAGCTCCAGGTTAGTCTCAGGTCTCCATCCCTGCCACAACTGAGACCCAGCAGAACTGTAACACAGTTCATAGGTCCTTCAGAGGCAAACATCCCCCTGAAGCTCTTGGAAACCTTCCCTGCTGGGGAAAATTACCATCTTCTCAAGGCTCTAGGTTATTTACCTCCTTCCAGACCACTGTCTGGGCACACCTCTAGGCCAGGGCATAGTAAATATTCAGGCCAGCTATTTGAATTTTCCACCCTAAGCTCTGGAAGCTTCTCCCAGAGGCAGGAGGAAACAATCAAAGCACTAGCCTGTGAAGCCATGAGCAAACCAGAACAAATGATCACTGCTCTCCTGATTACAGAAGGAGACAAAAACTAGACTTATCTAGCATCCTATGCTAAGAAGATGCTACAAATACATTAAAAAATTCGAATTATTTAATCTAGTGTGCACACATTATGGATGCCATTCAAGTTCATTAATTGATATACATTGATATTGCTACATTATTTCTGATCGCTATTTCAGTGTCTTTACAAATAAATAATGGATTAATGTTTGCAGTAAATATCTGTTCTAAACAAATTGCGCTGCAAACAATATTCTTAAATCTTCAAGTCCTTGATCATTACTATACTGTACTCTGGCTTCTGCTTGGCTTTGATATATTCAGTTTATGAAAACAAGAATCAATTTCCAGTAACAGTCTTCTATGAGTAGCATTGCACACCTTTACAGATCCTCCTCTTGCAGTATGATAATGGTGGTGATTGTTTCCTCTACTGAATAACTGAAATGTTACTAAGGATGGCAAAAATTATAAGGTAGTATCAAGTGAAACGTGCTGATATCTATACAGAATTGATAGAGAGAACTAACAACTCTCATTGCTATTGTGTGTTTCATAGTAGATAATGATTTATGTTGTCATTGTATTTAGGATGACCAGGTATACGGTACATATATGGCACAGCTAAAAAATGGTTGCCCATCACTAAGGAAAATATTTAGAGAATAGTACAGTAGTTGGGAAAGATGTGCATACTCATACGATCATATTCCTTCAATAGCCATAGCTGCAATATATGTTGTTTATATACTATACCTGCCTACCCTATGTTTATCAGCATTGGGAACAACTTTTGGGACTTTTGAACCTGAAATTTATAAAAAAATAATTATTGTGACCAGCTTCCTTAGCAAGGACATGCACATGTGTCCAGCTAAATGACATATGAAAAGCCCTGTAAGCTATACTATTGTATGACAAAGGCAGCAGTGGAATTTCTTTTCCAGGTAGAAGTGTACATAATCTCACATTTTGACTGGTTCTCAAACCTCCAGGCATGCTTAGAAGGTGAGCAGTGCAATATACCAAGTATGGTTATAGACTCCATTAAGGCCGTAGTAAACTGCTGGCTTTTTTTTTAATCCTGCAAGGCAATGTTATAATGTGCTAGTCACATACTAGCACATTATGTGAAACTTACCTTAAAACAAAGTCCTCCAGTGGCACGCTGTCACCGCTGACAGGGCTTCCTTTTTACCTCTTTCTTCCTTCTGGGTTCCCGGGCTCCACTCCTTTGATTAGACGAACCACGATGATGTCACTCTTGCGTGGGAGCCTCTGTTCACGGCACAGGGTTCTGTTCCTTTAGGGCGCCTGCACCGGTGATGTCACCAGCGGCTTCACAAGTCAATCTCTCCTAATGGTGTACATTTAGGAAGTATTTACTGTACCTATAGGTAAAAATCATCTATGGGAGATTACTCCCACTTTAATGATAGCTGTGCTCACTTTTTTATTATTATATGGTGTGTTCATACAAAATGCTAATAGCTCTTATACTCAAAAACCACTGAGACAACAAATTTTTTATTTTAGGCATGCCAAGGCTTGGCTACATATAGAAAACCACCCTTGTTAATATATGCTGCAGCTTGTGTGCAAATATTGCAAATAGCTGCTTTCCTAAGAAGTGGTAGGAAATAGAAAAAAAAACTTACATCTTAGGCATAACAAATACATATTGTATGCAATCTGATCTGATGTATTACATACTTATCTGACACAGAAAATACAACATGGGTTTGATGATCCAGTGACAATGTTTATGTTCCAGTTGTCTCTAAAAAACAAGCATAGTAAGATGACTAGAATGTTATGGCCCATTGAGTTGGTAACAGTTTCCCCCGCGTCATGCGCTACATGATTTGTAATATGATGCAATAAGGTAAAAATGTTATCTCAACACTCTACAATAAGTTACCAGAAAGAAGTAATTCCCAACTGGTAGCAAGAGCCTAATAATAAAAGCAGATCCATATGCATGTCCAACCCACATAAAATATATGATAACTTATCACATGCAGTGATCAGCACAACTCTGGAAGTTAGAACAAAAAATAATAATAATAAAGCTATAAAAACCAGGTGTGCAGTAATGCTCACTATAAGTTTTCATTCATTTCAAAGGTTTTCATCTTCCAGAATCACTGGAGACAATGAAATTGGATATAGAGAGATAATCTATACTTGCAACATTAGACGCTGATCAAATCACGCTTAGAAGATGTTTTTCCAGGTCACAAATTTAGAAGTGTGCAATTCATTGTATTATCTTGACACATCCAGTGCTGAGGTTCGATGTTTCTTATGTCCTCACCAAACCTTTGTCAGCTAAAATATTTGTTATGCTGATCAGCCCGGTTTTCTCTAGCTTTGCCAGTTGTTCTCAAAGACATATAACTTACTGACCCACATAAGAATTATAATTATTGATTCATTATTTTCGCACTCTTTGATAAATACATTTTAACTGGATCCTGACCGGCTTTCATACATTTACTGCTGCAGTGGCAGCGTCCTGCAAATCGGAGTCCATAAACGGCAGCTCGCGCGTGTGCCGTAGTGGGCGGGAGCATGCGCCAGCGGCTCTGGCAGCCCAGCCCCCTCACAGTTAGAACACACCTAGGGAACACAGTTTCCCCCTACAGGTTAACCTCTTCACTGCCAATGACATTTACACAGTAATCAGTGGATATTTAAATTACTGATCACTGTATAAAAGTCATTGGTCCCAAAAAAAAGTGTAAAAAATGTCCAACATATCCGCTGCAATATCACAGTCCTGATAAAAATCACAGATCACCACCATTACTAGTAAAAAAAAATCGTGAAAACGCCTGAAATGAATTCTCATGGTTTGTAAACGCGGCAACTATTGCGCAAAACAATCAATAAACGCCGATTGCGATTTTTTTTTACCAAAAATATGAGGAAGAATATAAATCGGCCAAAACCGATTAATAAAATAGTTTTTTTTTTTTTTTTTGGATTTGTATTTTCGCAAAAAGTAAGCAATATTTTTTTTTTTTCCAAAATTGTCATTCTTTTTTTGTTTATAGCGGTGATCAGAAATGACGCAGAGGGGATCAAATACTACCAAAAGAAGGCTTTGTTTGTGGGAAAAAAAGGACACAAATTTTGTTTGGGTACAGAGTGACACGGCCATGCAAATGTCAGTTAAAATGACGCAGTGCCAAATGGCAAAATATACTCTGGTCCTAACGTGGGAAATCCTTTCGGTCCTCAAGTGATTAAAGAAGATATTAAGACACTTTTTTGAACGTGACCGAAATAAAAACTGTTAACATTTTTACATTGATAAATGGTATATACAAAATATACACAAAAAACACATTGGGGCAAACTCACTCAGAATTTCATCGCAGAAGTATAAAAAAGCACATAAACATAATAAAACCTAACTTTTAATTAGTAATCTAAAACTATGCAAAGATTGCAAAGACAAGGCTGTACATGTCTTGTGTTTTATCTACAGCCATATATTTTCAATAATGAGTTTTTATAGATCACTAATGTGTTCATAGAGCTCAGTTTTTTCTTTACTCCTCTAGCAACATTTTTTTACAGCAACCAAAAGTTGTTGTTTTTTTACGGTTCAGACTTGCAGTGGAAATACAACAGCTAGAATGTGCTTGATTTCTTGGCAACATATACTGTTTCTTTTGAAGGTTCTTTGGTAATCCAATCACTCTGTAAGTAGATTTCTTTTTAAAACTATTTTCTCTTTTTTTTTAAATTTCTATCTTATCCGAAATTGGGGAAGCATTACATCAATGCTGCTTTTCATTGTTCACTTAACATACAAGTCTAAACAATGAAAACCTAGTACATTTTGAAGCCGCAGGCATTAGATGATGCCAACTATAAAATATATTTGTCTTATAGGTATAATAAATGGAAATGTTTATCACAATAGAAGGTTTTTATTTGCTTACTGTAATGTGTTGGAACTATTTGTAAAGTTTCTATATGGACTACTCAAAATTTCAAACAGGCTATATATGAATTGTAAAACAAACAGCAAAAAAAAAAAAAAATAGTAATTAGGCCTCATACACACGGGTGTAATAGCAAAACGTCAGGACTGACGTCAGGCAAAAATCGGGGTCAAAAAACGCGATTTCGTCTGTGTTTTGCATAGGCGTTAATAAGCGTCGGCACCAGTAGGCGTTTTGTTTAAGAAAACATTCCTCTGCTATTTTTTAACCAGAAAACGTCAATGTTGCTACGGAGTTAATGCGCGTTAGTGAGCATTTTGCGGGTCCTGGGTTCGATTTACAGAACGTCAACGCCATCTACAGCTCAAAAACATCAGCGTTTGTATGGGGCCATTGAATAACATGGAGAGCTGCAAAACACGCGGCGGTAAAAAACGTCTGTGTGTATGAGGCCTTATGGTTAATTAAGAGCCTACCTTTTGTTTAAAAACTTTTTGTTCTACACTATCAACATAAATGCAATTTATTCATGAAGGCTATATAGATTACACAGAGTGCAGAGCTCCATGATTTCCAAGTGTAATTTGTGGAGCTAAGCCGTCCGTGTTCTTTGACAATGAGGAGGCAGGAGTGGCCGTGCCACAGCTGTGCTACCTGAAGCTCAAGACCCTTTCTGTATCTGTATTGTCCTGATCCTGCTGGCTTCTGTTGAAGGGGCGTGACTGAGAAGGGGCTGCCGATTGGCTCCCGATCAGCGCTCTCAGCCAACGGCTGTGAGCGCTGACCGGATTGTTCTGGTAAGGGGTGCTATGCCCAGTCAGAACACAATAGCTCAGCACGGAAGATCAATGTACTAACATTGGATAGTTAGTACAGCGGCTCCTCCTAAACTGTCTTTTTTTTCCATTCAGCCCTGCTCAATTGAATGAAAAAAAAAAAACTAGTAATGTGTACCAGACTTTAAGGGGTTAAAAAACCTAATGTGAAGACATTTTATGAGATTTTGTTGGTGAACCTGTGTTCTCCATATTCCCTTTCTCCTGGTACATCTCCCTGACATTGAATACTTGCTTTTGCTTACATCAGAACTCCAACCAAAAATCCAAGATCAAAACGAATAGCCCATTAAAAGATAAAATAACACAATACGTTTTTGCTGTGATATTCAACTCAAATCCAGAGATTTTTCTGCAGTATGTTTTGACAATATATGTCCTCAGTCTTAAGGCCAGCATCATTCATCCTACTTCCTCTGAGCCTAGGTCATCCGGGGCCTGCCCTAGCCTGTGGCTGGGTAGTAGAAGGAGAAGCAGCGCACTGATTAGCTCATGTCTCTGTCACTCTGTTTTCTTCTCCTATCAGCATGCTTCTTGTTTTCACATGAGTGGATTGGCTTTTTGGGCTGCTTCTTCCTCTGAAACCAGTGCCATGCTGTACAGGGTATTGATGAGATTCGGGTACTTACACTGCTTGCATTCAAAAAATACTTTAATGCTGCATTAACCATTAAAGAGCTGCATTCATATGTGTATTTTATATCTGCCTAGAGTTCAGCTTTAAATTGAATACTAAATTGAATTGTCTGAATGTGTTCCTAGATAGAAATGTTATTTTGCTCCCCAATTATAGTACATAGACTGGAATGCAATACCATTATGCAAATTGTAAATTATTTTCTAAATTTAGGGTAGAGAGGAAGATGAAAGAGTAGTCTTCTTTTTATTCTCTGGCAGAAGGCTTGGGCTATTCACTACAAGAGACAAGTTGTCATAGTATTGTTTCTTTCTGTGTTTAGAGAAAAATTCAGGCATTTTGTTGTGTCCTTATTAGCAATTCTCACTTAACATTTGTGTAATAAAATAGAGATAGGGCAACCTTTAAGTCAGTTAAGGCATGGGTAATTTCTCAGCATATTTGCAGTAGATAACAGGAATAAGACTGTCATCATAGCCTATTGTTTTATTAAGGACATGGTCCTACATTAGAATGTTTGAGGATATGTTATTTGTTAATCTTTATAGACTTCTTGCAGTTAGATAGATTAATAGGGCCATGATGTTGGCAATGTACATTTTTTTCGCCATTTGTTATTTCATAAAACAAGTGTGCCTATTATCTATATTTGCCAAGATCTATTCAACCTGAAAAGTTGACCTGTATCTGGTTTGCAGATTGTAAGGCCTGATCTTATTTTAGTTTTAACTTTCTAAATAATGTAAAATTAGAATATTGGAATGTCAAATTTAAAAGATCTCTGGTGTTCAAATATTTTGATTGGATCGAAAACATTTCCAAAAATGAAAAGACATTAAGCTGCCAAAAGAAATATGATTTATATTGTTTGTTTTCTCTGACATTGGTCTCCACTGCTCTTGTAAGTAAAAGTACCTGAATCTGCAATCCTGGATATGGAATCACTACTATGCCAAGAGTAGGGTAGGCCTTTTCTGTATGACTAGCATACACGTAGCTTGGAATATTGTATTATACATGTCCTCTCTCATTGAAATGAATCTGTGTTTACAATAAACAATAGGTCATATTCAATAAAACTAAAACAAATTCTGTAATTAAAGATACAATGAGGCTGCCTTTGCTGATCTGTTTGGAGACACAGACAGTATTAAAACTTCTGGGTCAGCATAGCCAATTGACTAGTCTTTTCAGAACGTGGCTAACAATGACAGCTCCTGTCAGAAATATGAAAACGCGTCAGCCACACTACACTCTTGGCTTCTCTTGCTGTGTTCAGTAGTTGTCAACAAGGAGACTGCATACAACAAGGTTTCCACCAAGGAACCAACCTTCCTTGAAGCATTTCAACACTCCTGGCTTGTTTACAAGGATAGGGGAAGACTTCCCCCATCCCCTATTCCCTAAGAGTGGAGTGAGGCTGATACATTTTTACATATTTCTGATGGGGTGTAGAGACAGATTACAGTGGCTGGTACCCAAATTGTCATTATACAGGTGAGGTGAGTCATGAGCGGAACTGAGGATTTGGGTATGTGAATGACAGCTCCTGCATTTCAATATATCTCATGACATTTTATCTAAAACCAGTGATGGCTCTAATAGACTTCCAAAAAGGTGGGCTAGTGGGCACACAGCACTGTGCCTGAAACCCACTCAGTTGTGTGACAATAGTAAATTAATATTCACTATTGTAACACTGATTCTCCTCCCAGTCAATCAGGAAGCAGGTCCTGAGACCCATCACCCGATTGGTCAAAAGGAGATCTGATCGGATTGGCCACCAGGAGGAGGAGGCAGGAGACGCAGGGGAAGCAAGGAAGCAGCCACCCATGACCCGGCCAACTGGGGGGGGGGTGCTGTCCTTGACCTGCCTGGAGGGGTGACAGCAGGTGCATTGTTTGCCACCCCCCCCCCAAAAAAAAACAACCGGCATCGCTTAAAAAAATAGGAGCTACTCCTGTGCCTGCCTGGAAGTTTAAGTAATGAACCTCTTTGCATTTAGGCTGTCAATTCTATATGGGGAATAGCCTCACAAATGTAAGTGATGCCTCTTAGATGTGATTAGACTTAATGGCCTCTCATTCATTACTCCATCAGAGGTTGTGTGTTCAGCAATGTCTCGCTGTGGCTATCCTCTGAACTCCTTAAAGAGTTTACCAAAAACCATCTGTGTAGGTCCACTAATGCTGATCCGAATATACTGATAAGTTCTGCTCCTTGGTGATATTAAAGTGGAACAAGGCCTTACTATGTTTTTTTATATATATTTATATATTTTTTTATATTGTTATTTTATTGTTTTCTAGTTTGGTGAAAATCAGGGGTCTAAGATCCCAATGTCTCTTTTCTGAGACAGAGAAAGGATCTAAATGCCCTTTCCCTTTCTCTGCAGCCTCAGCTGCATTGCATATGAATAAATAGAAGTCTCTATACAGAGGCCCTTATTCATTCACAAACTGAAGCATAGTAAACACAGTTTACTGTGTCCCAGTGATGAATGGACACAGGAGTGGTAGGTACCGACTGCTCACTGTGTTCATTCAGGAAGTGGCTAGTAAACATACATGTTTACCAGCCCTAATCCTTCTCCATCCTGACACTGATCCAACTCCAAGCAGCAGCTGGACTCGGCGGGAGGGAGAGAAGGGTAAACCGGTTAGTAGCCCTGCAGGTGGGGGAGCTGGGGACTGGTGCTGTGATGGGGGACAGTACATACAGGCACATACCCCAGCACATACCCCAGAGCCCCCTGCAGTAGCTGCAGTAGCTGAAGCTCACAGAAAAGGGAGGAGGGACAACAGTCAGCAGCACTGCAGGGAGGGAGTACCAAGCATCGGTGAGGGAGGGCTCAGTACGGGGGTTGAAGAAGGAGGGGATCCTTTTGGGTAGTAAATCCCCTATTGGGAGCCACAGGGGATTGGTGTTATGGGGTGGGGGGCACATAAAAGCAGAGGGTGGATATTTTAGGAGAGGTGGAGCAGCAGCAGTTCTTCTATGGGTGCAGTGTGTGAGGACCCTCAGGGCCCATGTGCACCGCATACATTGCATCCATGGATGATACGTCACTGAGTCTGTGTTTCATTTACCTTACACTGGAGTTGAATATAGTGTGCAGCGGTACCTGTATGCTAAATTATAATGGATGGCAAATATTATACAAGACTCGACTTCACAGAAAGTGAAAATTAATAAACTACCCCTTCATTATACAAATAACCATGAATACCATCCGAATTTGCATTTATGATGAAGACATCATCGCTGTTCAGCAGTCACAGGGAAACTTTGGTATGCCTCATCCTTTTTTCTTGAATACAGTAGTGAATTAATTGTATTCACATGTGTCTTTATGTTTTGAATTCATGAAAAAACATGCAGTAAATTAACAGTTATGCCTTAATGACTTGTTTATATGTCTTAAACCTTCAGCTTTCTATGATTATTTTCTATGAATTTTACATTATTACATTTTAATGTTGGCTCCATAAATAACTTTTTTTCCAGGATGTGGTGTTAAATATTTAACATGTTTGTTCAAAAAGTTTACTTAAACTTTTAAGCTCGTAGAGTACAGGGGAATAAAATATATTACCAGTTCCATGTATTTATATAGATGTTCAGTCCGGCTGTGTATAATGCTTTCTCCAGTAAAGAAGTTTTCAGAGTGTTATATTCATCACTATCTTCTGGATCCGCTTTAATTTTATTGCATGAAATTCAGTAAACCTCAGTCAAAGTGTAATATTACACTATCAGGAGTGATAATGCATGATGATGAATAAAGATGTACTTTCCAGAGATATGAGATCTTTTTTGCAGCTGTTATATGCTCATATTTGGATTGCTTCCTTCACATCTGACAGGGGCTGGACATTTATCACATAGTTCAGTTTAAAAGCTGAAAAGGAATACTACCGTGCATTGAAAGGCTCAGTGTGATAATAAATCTTTACTTTTAAGGATAAAAAAGACATGTTTGAAAATTCTTGCTCACCCATCCACCTATGGCTCAGCACAGTATGTGATTGTGAAATATCAATGCTCTATCAAGCCTACCTACTTAAAATGTTTGACATAAAAGGCAGGGGGCAAAAATTGGGACTTTATATGAAGGCTTGGCTGGGTAGAGGCACAATCTTCCATCCCTATAATTGGAATAAAAAGAAAGCTAAAAAAAAGCTGTCCGTATTGACCCATTTGAATATTGACTATATGATGTATACTATGAAAATATTGTTCTATTTCTAAAATAAATTGTTTTACCATATCCATCCAGTATTTTTCTCTCACACTCGTGTGTCATATAAAGTCCCAATCCCCTCCCAGTCAGCTTTTTTTTAGCTTTCTTTTTATTCTACTTAAAATGTTTGTTAACCCAAAAAAAAAGCTGCTCCTGTCTCTTTAATGTGCAATTAGCAGCATGGCACTTTTGCTTTTTAAATTATCCCTCTGTATCCCTTAAAATACCCCTATCACATTAGCTGATCTTGAGAGCCCCGTGGTCTGTGCATGTCTGTCACTAGCAGCTCTCCTCTTCTTCTCTGCCTGTCTTCAACTCCCCTTCCCTCTCCCTGTCAGTACGTAGAGTCTATTCACTGCTCTCATAATTAACTTTTAAAGCCCTTATGCCCTTTGTATAAGAACAAGAAGTTTGCCCGTGTCTGTGTTATATCATAAATATTCTTATCTGTGTAGATAACACACCAGCTTCCTACACACAGCTCTCTCATCTCCTCTCCAGCTGACCTCAGCAGCAGTGCTCGGCCCCACCCTCAGGAACTCTTTACTGAGCAGAGGAGAGAGAAAAACGACAACTGATCCTAGGAAGCCTGTGTCTTATTTATGCAGGTAAGTATATATATATATATATTTTAATAACACAGACACGGGTGAACTTATTGTGCTAATACAGAGGGAATGGGAGCATTTAATACAAGTGGCTTAAAAACCACCTTAAGAAAGATTTTTTGGATTTGGACTATAAAAGTGCACATTATTAATAACAGTAATAGATATGGAAATGACTGGTGGGCATATACCAAACAGTGCCGCATTATTCTAAATCCAAACACATACACATAGACTACATTGAAAGCAGATGGTAATGTCAAAGATCTAGGACAGTAACCCAAAACCATCACTTGGCTTTGAGAAACTTGCTCTATCTGTAAGTTGGCAATCCTCAACGCTTAAAAAAATCAAGGATTTACTTGGTTTTTAAAGAATAATTTCATAGAGTCTTTTATGCTACTCAAAAGGATAATGGAGTTTAAATCACTGTCTCGCCTAACATATGACACAGTTGGTTTTATGCCTTTCCCACGTTTTTTTGGGCTACCAACAAGTTTTAGTTAGGCGGTCATGGATAATTTATGTAAAAATACAAGTTTGAATTCTGTTCTGAGCATCCATATGGTAACACACATTTTTGTGTTTGTATTTTTTTTTTTTTTTTGCAATAAAAGCAAAGTTACTTTTTATTTAAAAATAGTATTGAGAGTTGTAAAACTGGAAGAAAATCTGCATGCAAGTCATTAAAAGAATAAACATCTGCTGCGATTGTAGAGAATGGACATAAAGTACATTTTATACTTTCCAGATTTGTATAAGCCAGTTATACCATGTGATATAACTTGCTGAAGCACAAGCAACAGGATAGTATTGAATATAGATTATATATTTGTTTTCAGGGTCAGAGATCTTTGCAGGTATATTCACAAATACAGCGCAGAAGGCTGTCCAAAAAGGTCACCACATCTGTAGCCACTGGGACATTATGTGAAACGAAAAAATAAGGAAGCATGGAGTCGAAAATTTCAAAACAACAATAGCATCACTGGAAAAACCTGTCGGAAGACGCGACATAAACACTTATATGGACGTTTCTAGAGACTGGGACTTTTGTTTATATATTAGATATAAGTTATGATAGGACAACGAACACGAAGTCGTTCAATATAGTGTACCATATTGACCGAATATGTTTAGACCTTTCATATTTTACATGAAATACAGGTAAGAGATGTTAGCGTCGTCTACAAATAAGAAAATTACTGAACGTACGTCTAAAAGAAGGTCAAAATGTTGAGAGTTATGATAAAAATTTATTTTTCATTGAAACGAAAATAACGTTTTTTTTTTTTTTTTATGTTTGTGTTTTTAC
>BLSH010287003.1:141446-153687 GCA_018402905.1 Glandirana rugosa | reverse complement strand
TTTCGGCTATCTGGATTTCGCCCTGCTGTGTCCAGGTACATGCGGCTTTCACATCGTTCATCAAGCCATACTTACCTGTCCGTAGCCGATCCCCTCCTCTCGCACTGTGTGGATCCTCCTTACAGGTGGGGAATTTTGCCATCATCGGACAGGTTGTAGCCCCGTCCTGGTGTGCCTGGGCCAGCGTTGACCAGACCGTAGCCTGCCTCCTTTGGGCTATTGCCGTCATCGGTCTGTGTCTACCCCTGCTTTTTCTCTTTTGAGTTTTTCCACTTTTTACTTATTTGCTCCATTTTCCTCGGCTGGGGACGTATTCTCATTTTTGACACGGCTCCACCATGTCAATTTTGGTTTATATGAATATATTACATTTGTTTACCCTTTTTTATGGGTCCATATAAACCATCTCTTGGTGTTCTACCTTTTCATTGGGGTCCCTCCTACTTTGTTTCCGGGGTTGTTTGGGGGCTAAAGTGCAGGCTGCGCCCTCCCTGTCATGTTTGGTAGAGGGCAACTCCTACTTGGAGGGCCCATACCCAGCTGACAGCGAGGTCTGATTTTTATGTTTCATGTTCAGTCACTTTTTTTGACAACGTTGTCTACGGTGGTGGTTGTTGATCAGTTTGTGTAATATTTGCTCCATCCAATATCACCTGTTGGTTGCAGCTTTTTTTATTCTCTAATAAATGCTATTGTTGTTTTGAAATTTTCGACTCCATGCTTCCTTATTTTTTCGTTTCACATAATGTCCCAGTGGCTACAGATGTGGTGACCTTTTTGGACAGCCTTCTGCGCTGCCCTTTTTTGTTTATTTGATTTGCCTCTTTTCACCATTGTAGCCCCAGGGTTGACTTTGTGTTCCCTGAGTGGATCTATGTGTTTTCACATTCATGCAGACCTTGAGTCCTCTTTGACCCCCGTCACGGGGTCTCTCTGTACAGTTCAGATATTCACAAATACAGCCTACAGCCTTTTCATCTCAAAAATCTCCTTCATGTTGTATCTAAACCAATGTGAACTTTGGTGTTACCGTGAATGAACTTAGAGTATGCAATTATTTATAGGCTTGGAAAAATTTCCAAAGAGCACAGCTCCTTTGAAAAACTAATAAATAGTAGGTAAAACTTTTTCTTTAACCACATCCCACTCGGCCTATAGCAAAATGACTGGCGGGTGGTGGCTTTCCCATTCTGACTGGACATCATATAATGTCCTTCAGAACATGCCGCTCGTGTGCGCCCCCGGCGGCGTGAAGCGCGGTGATCGGTGGTGCAGTGTGTCGCTTGGACACACCACATGTCCGATCACGGTAAAGAGCCTATGATGTAGGCTCTTTAACATAAGATCAGCTGTGTCCAATCACAGCTCGTCACATTGTAACTAGGAAGTTATTGGTTATTGGTATTCCTCTACTCACGCTGACAGCGTAAGTAGATGAGAGCCGATAAGTGGCTTTCCTGACAGGAGGGATCTGCACTGATAATCAGTGCCCATCAGTGCCACCTATCAGGGCATATCAGTGCTGCCTGTCAGTGCCCATCATCACCACCTATCAGTGCCCACAAAGACTGCCCATCAGTGGTTATCAATGCTGCTTATTAGTGCCCATCAGTGCTGCCTATCAGTGCCGCCTATCAGAGCCAATTAGTGTTGCATATCAGTGCCGTCTATCAGTGCCCACCAGTGCTGAATATTAGTGCCTCCTCATCAGTGACACCTCATCAGTGCCCATCAGTGTCGCCTCATCAGTGCCCATCAATGCAGCCTCATCAGTGCACATCAATGAAGGAGAGACATTACTTGTTTACAAAATGTTATAACAGAAATAAGAAAAAACGTTTTTTTTCAAAACATTTAGCAAAAAAAGAAAAATCTCAGTAGTAATTAAATACCACCAAATGAAAGCTCTGTGTGTCTAAAGTAAAATGAAAAAAATGTAGTATGGGTACAGCATTGCATGACCGCGCAGTTCCCTTTATTTGCATTAGTTCCTATGTTTATTGATGTTAAGTCAGTATAGATGCCAACATATGACAGGAGTGACAGCATTATATACGAAGGTGATATTTCCAACATCTGCCTGTATCTTACTGCAGCGCAAGACTTGACATTTTTCCCAAAGTTTGACTTCTTCTCTGGATGTTAATACTGGTGCTAATGAACATCCTGGGATATATAGGAAGGGTTATGTATGAGGGAAGGGTAGGACTTTGCATTCACTCCCATAGGCATAAAAGCTGGTATAGAGGTAAGTGAGATGGATTTTTATATCTCCATAAATGTAGAAAACAGATCATAGTTCCATTCCAAACCCACTTGTCAGTCAGGATATTGTTAAATGTTTAACAGCAGCTACAATTCAACTACAGTTTATTGCATTACATGAGTTACTTAGTAAATACAACAACTCATTTTTGGCCACATTGTTATATGGAAAATGAAGGACTGTAGGTATTATTATAGCTAGCAAATCACTGTCTGACTAGCAAAACATTTCTCTATAAAGATGATTACCCAAAGACATAACCATTTGCAAGAGCAGCAACAAATTAAAACTGATGACTTATTAACTTTTGTTACACCCAGTTAAGATAAATATTGTTGGAAATTCTTTCATATAACTGAAATATTCCTTTCAGGAAATTATGAGAATGTATGTAAGCTTAATCCACATACAAAATGTGTTTTTAATGAGTTATTGGCAATCACGGTACTGCATGTTCATTAGTCCTGACTCCTGGCACTTCTTGAAAATAAGCCATTACAGGGTGTGCCCAACAGATATGCGAGGTGTCATGCTGCCCACTATATAGCAGGGATGTTTAGTTATGCATAATTTATGTGTGCTTTCTGGGAGCCTTAAAACAACAGCTTCTCAATGCGTTGGCAAATCAGAGATCATCTACTGCTGTTCTGGGTAATTAAGGCTGGGTTCACACTATTGCGAATTAGATGCGGGTTTCCCCGCATCCAATTCGCATGTCATGAGATTGTGACTGGCTTTCTATGGAACCAGTTCACACATCTCCGTAGCGGCTCTGGGCAAATTGCACAGGAGTCCTGTTTGTCTTCTGGTCCATTTCAGGTCCATGTTCAGCCAAATATTAGGGCTGAACTCGGACCTGAAACGGTGAATGGGGATGCACCGGACCCCTGCTGTAAGCTACTCTATGCTGCGGAGTGAACCCATCCTTAAATATATGTATGGTTATTTTTTTTTTATTCATACTAACCTAGGGGGATGCAGCATTGGTCCGATGCTGCATTTGTCCCTCAGCGCCTCTAACACTGTGAACCAAGCGATCCAACACTGCTGATCTCTCGGTTCTCACAGCTCTGTGAGCAGAGAGCCACTGACTGTCAGTGACAGCTTTCTGCTCTGCCCCCTCCTCGCTCAATGAAGCGCTGGGCTGTGGAGGGGGCGGGAGTGGCTGGCTCAGGTTCTCAGTGGCTCACTGTCCAGGCATGTGGATGGATCTTGACTCTATGGTCGTGATGACACTGAGCCTGGATTTACTCAGCAGAGGGCTGACTTCAGCCCGATCTCTGCTGAAAATGGGTCACAGGAGTGCAGAGTGATCCACAGGAAAAGTACAGCCAAACAAGCTTTGGCTGTACTTCTTTAATAATTTAGTTGTAATTATAAAGACAACTGAAAACAGGTTTACAGTTTAAATGATACTAGATGTAAAGCTAAAGGTAGCATTTGCTTTTGTTTTTGTTGTTATTGTTGTTAATCTATTGTAAATACAGTTATCTTATAAGCAAAATATTATGTTGATCTAATATATTACAAGTGGAATTCTAGCATTTGCACAGTTTTAGTGCACAGGCAAGATAATGAATATAGAAAGACATTCTTTCTACTTCTAATAACTAATTATTGTAATCAGGTTAAAATAGACTTAACCTTAACCCTTCATGATGAAGGAAAAACAAATCTTAACGCCTGAACATAGTTTTGCAACCTTGACATGTGTTAGTAAAACTGTCAAACAAAACATAGAAAAATTCCCAGCTCAACTTACCATCGGAGTCGCACAGATTTTAAAAATAGTTCCTGCATTACTTTTTGCAAGTTCAGGTGTGACTTGCATAGACATCTGTGCATGAAGTCACCAGATGTCTTCCAAGTCACACCTGATGTGGCACTGACATGCGACTTTGAAATTGTGCGACTTCATGTGTAGTCGAATGATTTCAAAGCTGGAGACAATGTGACCGAAGACTAAGACCCACTTCAGTGAGGCTGCATATATGTATACATTCGGCAGGAAGGGGTTAAAGTAGTTACGTGTGAAATTAAAAAAAAAATGTAGGCTATGGGAAGACTTCTCTAAATAAACCTATACCTAAACCCCAAGATCAGTCCATAACTGAAATGTATATTTTGAAAAAAATGAGTCACTTCAAGTATTGTTTATGTTTGGTAGTAGCATGCTTCAGCAGACACAGTAGATCATCCATAGGAATCAATGATAAATCATTGATATTACCAAAAAGGCATCATGTGCAGAAGTCATACATAGAAAAAAAAACATCACTGGCTGTAACTGTTACTGAGAACTAAATTTCCTACTGAAGAATAACAAATCCAGATGTGCAGTGATTGTGACTGAATGCAGCAAATGTTCTTTACAACTGTGCCAAAAGATTCAATAGGCATTCAGCAGTGAAAATACAGCAAATTATCAGCCAGTCAGTCATTTACTGCTTTAGAGATGTGCCCCAAAGTTTAATAAAGTATGTCGGACAAACAAGGAGAAGCATTCATTACTTCGAAGGTAACCTAGTAGTGTTGCCCAAGTTGGTGAAGTCAGTGGAAATATGAGCCACTGAGAGAGTATTAGAGAAATGAAAATAACTGGAGATATGCCATCTTCAAGTCCAAGGGGGTACAATTCACTATAAACTCTCTGTGTAGGAAAGCCAAGCCTAAGCCATAATTTAGGTTGCAGAATGATAGGATGGAGTGAATATATAAATATATTTTTATCACAACACTAGAGTTGATCGAACCCCTGGATGTTCGGGTTCGGTGGGTTCGGCCGAACTTTGGGAAAAAGTCCGGGTTCGGTACCGAACTTGACCAGAACTTTACCCCGAACCCCATTGAATTCAATGGGGACCCAAACTTTTCGGCACAAAAATGACTGTAAAAAAGTCCTGGAAAATGCTAGAGGGCTGCAAAATGATTTTAGAACAATAATAATCTGTCCCTTACAGCAGCAGCAGGAACCTGACCCTATAGAACTAGAAGATGATTTTAGAACAATAATCTGTCCCTCTAAGCAGTAGACTCTACCTAGTCCAGTCAGATCTTTCTGTAATGCAGGATGAGATCTGCAATCTGTCCCTAAAAGCAGTAGTAGTAGTAATCTCTACCTATCTATCTATCTGCAATCTGTCCCTCACAGCACCGGCAGCATCCTCTCCCTACACTACCCAGAGAGCATGTGACATGCAGCACTAAGTGACTCCAGCTTATAAAGAGGCTGGGTCACATGATGCACTGGCCAATCACAGCCATGCCATTAGTAGGCATGGTTGTGATGGCTTCTAAGGGCAAACCAGTGGAACGCTTGTTGATTGGCTGCCCTGCAGCTGCTCAACATGCGTGATGAAATACCCGAACCCAGAACTCGAACCCGAACTTTGTTCAAATGTCCGGGTTTGGGTCCGGGTCACGGACACCCCAAAATTCAGTACGAACCCGAACTTTACAGTTCGGGTTCGCTCAACTCTACACAACACCCAATAATAGAGACACAGTTAAAGAGTACAGCATATATAGCCCAGACTTGTCTTTTTATTTATGGATACAGTAGGGAAAGGTCTCTTTTGGGAGATTTTCCCTGTCTAGGAAGTGTAACAGCATGTGAAAGGAAATCCCTCCAAAGTGGAGGTAAATCTCTTTAATTCAAAATAACAAGGTCTTCAGTGGAAGATCCCCCTCTAGATGTGGTGACAACTCTAACATTTAGAACATTTATTTTTTTGTTCTAATGAAAATAGTCACCAGGATAAAACAGAGATGGTGAATGGTACATGGACATACAGTAGCAATAAAAACTGGCAGGAATTCTAAGCCTTCCCAACTCTATCCAAAACATATAGATCTTACCTTTTATATATAAGATTTACTAAAACTAGAGAATGCAAAATCTAGTGCAGCTGTACATGGTAGCCAATAAGTTTCTAACTTCAGCTTGTTCAATTAAAGCTGAGCTCCACTGGTTTTTATGTTTATTAAAAGTCAGCTGCTGACTTTTAATAAACGGACACTCACCTGTCTCCCGGTCCGGTGATGGGGCCACATGGAGCCTCGGATCTCTCCCCCTCCCCTCCACGGTGCTGTCATTCCTAGTGTGGGCACCCGACTGTGACAGCTAGTGGCTTCACGGTCGCGCACGCACTGTGCATGTGCGAGTGGAGCGGCGCCGTATGATTGGTCCCAAAGTCTTCTAGGACCTGTCCTGTGTCCCAAAAGACTTTGGAAGGGAGGGGGAAGGAGACCTTGCACTTCCGATTGCCTAAGGCAACAGGAACGGAAGTATTCGTCAAAATCGGGTATCCGCACCCCCCCTCCTTTGGGTGAATCTCAGATTTGAGCTTTGACAAAAAAAAAACAACAACAAAAAAAAAAAACAAAGCTGATTCTGTGCAGAGCTGCACCAGATTTTGTACACTACAGTTTTAGTAAATCAACCCCATTATACTTATCACATACAGACAAATCCGTTAAGACAACTTAAATGTTAAGTGCACCTTGCCATTTAATCAGGTAAATGTTATGCTGCTACCCTTTCCTAATGGATTCAGTGGGGTTGATTCAATAAAGGCAAAAAGGCTTTTCACTTTGCAAGGTAAGTAGTACTTTGCATGTGCTCCGGACCTTAGTGAATGTGATGAAGTATCACTTTATAAAGAATACCCAATCATGTGCAAGGAAAATAACATTATTCAGCCTTATTCTTGCTCATGATTGGATGGTGGAAATCAGCAAAGCTCCACCTCATTCACTCAGTTCTGGGACAAATTCCCTTGCAAAGTGCAACTTCCCATGCAAAGTGAACAGTATATTTGCCTTTAGTAAATCAACCCAATGTCATTAATGCCAGTGGCCATAACATGATTACTTCTATGAAAGGGACACATTATCAGTCAAGAGCACAAATAGAGATCATGAGGCCCTTCATGAAAATTTTGATGTGGCCCTATTGTAAGCTCTCTTTGGCACCTGGCAGTGTCAACTTTGACAATACTGTGATTGATCTTAACCCTTTCATGCATAGTGGTAACTACAGTGGAAAGCTATTTAAAAGCTGTTTTGTATAGTTGGGTTCTGATTGTACAGTTGCATATCACCCATTACAGTGGACGCTAGTGTGCCACCCCATACTCTGCCACCCACTGGAAAGCCATTGTAAGTGCAAGAAAAATGTATCAAAACCAAGATGGCTGGTGGAAATCTATAAAAGTTGAGTAGCTTAGGAATATCTTGCCAATACTTTTTTAAGAGTAGACCCATGGAGGTAAATAAAACATGGTGACATCAAGTAACACCTTAAGAAACATATTGTAATTAAATGTTCAATAGTATTGATTTTTATCTTGGAAATTACAATTAATCATCTGTCTACTAAATCATGCATCACTGGTTATATTTCAGCTACAATTCATACTTACCGGGACTTTGTTTTTATTGAAAATAATTCATCTGCAGTATCTTTTTTGGCTGTAAATCAATGTATTAATGCTATTAGAATGTAATTTGCAGTTTTTGTAACAAAAGCATAATTTTGTGCAGATGCGTTCCATAATGTGAGTAAGGCCTCATGCACACTGGCTGTTTTGCTAGCTCTTGTAGACGCCTTTCCTCCTGGCAGCAGTATTTTGGCTTAAAAAATGCTTGATGCTTGTAAACACGTGTAATGTGTTTAGACGCATCAAGTGTTTGGGCGTTAGCTCATTTAATTCATTAGAATAATAATTTATTCTGGCCATTGAAATTGATTGACTCTCAAGCACTAAACGTGCCTAGCGTAAAGTGCGCTTACACGCATGTACACGTGTAAAATGTTTTTTGGGCCAAAACGTGGCTGCTCCTGGATGCGCTGGCAGTGGGCTTTTTTCTGCCTCTAAACGCCCCTGCCTCTAAACTCCTCTAAATGCTTATGTGTGCATGGACACATAGGCTAACATGAAGGGGTGTTTAGAAGCCAAAAAAAATTGCCTGACGCCCTTAGAAGCAACAAAAACATCCAATGTGAATGAGGCCTAATAGTTAATCTCTTTTTATTTTGTAGAGCTCATGTGTAGAGCATTGTCAAAAGGCCAAAAGGATAATGGAGCAAACACCATCTAAATTGTTTATTCAGTTAAAACCTCAAAAGCATGCTGTAGAACTCATTGGAAAATGAATGTTCAAAAAAATGCAGTTACATTTTTTCTTTTTATGTCCAAAGAGTAATAAAAACACTGAGGAAAAAATCCTGACTGTGACTTTCATAATTCATGCATGAAAGTATTCCCTAATCTGGTACAGGCAGTAGGAGATCCGAGAGCATAGTCAGTATGGTACTAGGGACCAATGCTGTAAATATAAGTTGTCAGGGAAGAGCCACAGTGCAGGGAATTTTAACCTTCATATTTCTTCTAACGATGGTCTCAGCTCACCCGGCTTTATTCCTAGGGGCTTACTATAAATTCTAAGCCCTCAGATCATCTTGGAAAACAATTGCTGAAATAAATGGTCTAGTGGTTAGTAAAAAAATGTTAATAAAAACCCATCAAACTATTTTACTTATACTTATTGTGCTTATTTTATTTATTACTTATTGTGCAATCCAGCGCAAAAAAAAGCTGTCAGCTCCGGTCGGAGCCACTGTACTAACCATGCAAAGTTAGTCCAGTGATCTCCTCCGCTGAGCTGTTGTGTTCTGAGAGGGGATGGCCCCAGTGCCAGAAAACTCTGATCAGCGCTCTCTGCCATTGGCTGAGAGCGCTGACTGGGAATCCGTTGGCTTCTAACATGTAGAAGTCAGCAGAACGGCTTCTGTCGGACAGACTGACATACACACGGGCAGAATACAGGCCGTTTTTTTTTTAACCGGCAAATGCTGACATTCTGCCCATGTGTGCGGGGCTTAAAGTGATTGTAAAGTCTCATTTTTTTGTGAAAAATAACAAACATGTTATACTTACCTGCTCTGTTGCAGTGGATTTGCACAGAGCAGCCTCATTCTTCCTCTTCTCGGGTGCCTGTTCGGCTCTCCTCACCCCTTCCTCCTGTTGAGTGCCACCACAGCAAGCAGCTTGTTATGGGGGCACCCGAGCCAACCAGCAGCTCCATGTGTCCATTCAGACACGGAGCCGCCATTCAGCCCTGCCCTCCTCTCCCCTGATTGGCTAACTGACTTTGATTGACAGCAGCAGGAGCCAATTGCACCGCTGCTGTGTCTCAGCCAATGAGGAGGGAGAGTCCCAGATGGCTGAGGGAATCGTGGACATCACTGGACAGAGATGGGGCTCAGGTAAGTGTTAGAGGGTGCTGGGGAGGATGTTACACACAGAAGGCTTTTTTATCTTAATGCATAGAATGCATTAAGATAGAAAAAAAAACTTTTTGCCTTTACAATCACTTTAAGGCATGCCACACACATTACAATGGTGTCTATATACTGTACATCTTGGTCTTACAAATTAAACTGATTACACCTGCAAACAATTGAATAGCCTTAAAGCGATTGTAAATGGTCACCTTGTAAAACAACCCATTAGTTTAAGACTGAAATGAAAGGCAAAACATTTGTGCATAGATATAAAAACAACCATTATAAATACTTTTTTCCCCTTTTTTTTTTTAACAACATTTTATTGGGTTTTAGGGAGTAACAAAGTGGGGGAAGGGGGAAATTTGCAATACAAAGTATACTCTCGACATTGCTGTAGATAGGGGGGTTGAGGAAAGAGAAAAAAGAGAAGGTATAAGGGAAGTATTTGTCATGGATGCACTGAAGAAAACATGAGTATGAGTGGGGCCGGTCGAGAGAGAGGGCTCTGTGAGCCTCCCCTATCGAGCAGCCCTGGGGTCCTGAAGAGAAGGGGTCTATCGCCCTGGTAAATTCCCTAGAGACATGAATCAATAGCATTACATTGTAGCTAAGCGAAGGTGAGAGAAGAGTCCGCTTACTTGACCATTTGCAGGTATTTGTCGCATTGAGGTCCCCTTTTTTATAAGTGATCACATTCCCTGAGTCTGATCATTGGAGAGCACACAGAATTCCCAGCATAGCTAGAGAACTGACCATGGTGTGCTCTCCTGTTTAGTGTGGGTCAGTTTCTAGTAGGAAAGCAGAGGGACGGGCAGGAACACCAGGGATTTTACACAAAGGAAGCAATATAAATAGGACAGGATACTTTTTCATACAAGTACATGGTACCGCAGGCACATATCAGAAATATGAAATGCTGGGGTAACAAACCCTTTAACTTCCCTTGTGACTGATTTAAACTCAATTTTGATCAGATAGGATCAAGATGAGTTGATCGTATTGGACAAAATATTATCATTTTGCAACAATCGGCAGCACTGAGATACTATGTTCATGAATGCGATTGTATATCAATCAATCAAATTATACATTTCAAATGGAAGAAATAGAGTTGCGATCAATAACTTACAATTGTGAGTTATGCTTGTATTTGAACTATCTATTGAAATCCACTACCCAGCTATGGGTTGTCAACTATAGATTGATTATTCCTATCAAAAAAGAATAATTGGAAAATAAATTGATCATTTATGAAAGTATGTATGGCCTCCATTAAATCTACTACCAAGTATGTAGTACTAGTGCTTGCCTGATTGGATAGCATAGGTAGGCCCTAATCGTACATAGTTTTGGTAAATCTAAAGTTGATTGTGCAGATATTAGACAGGAAGATTGCAAACTGTGGGGTCAGCCTTAGATCTACCAATAACTATATAATGTGAAGGTCTGTGCGATTGGATAGAAGTTGATTGGATTTTTCAGGTTTGTTACTATAGTTTTGGTAAATTTAAAATAAATTGTGCAGGGACTGTACAATAAGATCATAGTGTGTATGGTCATCCTTATATAAATCTCTTTAAACTCTGGCTTTTTTTGCAGTAATACAAACCTCAGTTGCCTTATCAGATTTTTTTATGAGGAGACACTTTGGTATTTTTATATCCTCAGGGACTGTCAGGAAAGAATTCTGAGAAGAACTGGCAAACATGCCAATATCCAATATGGCTGTGCTAATTTGCACATGCACATTAGGGAACAGCACGCAATAGTAAATCTTCGTACATGACGACGCATTGGTGTACACAAAGCGTGCTGATTGGCAGTGTTCACTGGCCTATATAAGGACACCAGTGGCTCTCACAAATTGCTGGATTATCGTCAGCCTTGTATCCTGTGTTCCTGTGCCTTGTGTTTTGCTTGTCTACCTGTTAACACCCCAGCTTACCCCTGACCTGCTCTGGCTTCTCTCCTGACTCTGACCACAGCTTGCTCCACGGACCTGCTCCTGCCATGTTCCTGATTGACTTCCTGTGTTTCACCCCGGCTTGATCTCTACCATGCTTCTACCTCTGCTTCTGACTGACTTCCTGTGTTTGACTGCCAGACTGGCTTCTGACCTTGCTTCTGCTTACCCATCTGTCAAAATCTGCCAGCACGTCCAGAGAATCACCTGCTGCGACTACTCCTCTACTCCTGGGTGTCCTCACATCTGGAACCATCAGGCAGCTTCACCTTCAGGCAGCTTGTGCATCTTTGGGCATAGCACCCTTTACCTTCAAGGGTACTCTGCACTTAGCCACAAGACAAGACCTCTGGTCACTTCAGCCTACAGTCGGGTACATGACAGGGACACTGCATTAGGCATAGAGGGTTCAGTACAAACTGGGCTGTAGCAGAAGTTCTGAGGGCAATAAATCTAAGACAACCAAACATATACTACACATCCGTCACTTTGGACACACCTGATGACTTTTCTATACTGGAGACTTTGCATTAAGTCAGGGCCAGTGTCTCCAACCCTTAATAATACAGTCCTGGATATGTGTAATCATCACATACATATGGTTTTTCAATGTTTTAATTGCCTTAACAGCTTCCCAACAGAACCACCCCCCCCACTTCCCCGTGCCTTGTGCACACAGATTCATTTAGCAGCTGCATGGGCCGCTATGACTTCTGATGCC
>BLSH010287003.1:57336-141436 GCA_018402905.1 Glandirana rugosa | reverse complement strand
CCTGCTGCGACTACTCCTCTACTCCTGGGTGTCCTCACATCTGGAACCATCAGGCAGCTTCACCTTCAGGCAGCTTGTGCATCTTTGGGCATAGCACCCTTTACCTTCAAGGGTACTCTGCACTTAGCCACAAGACAAGACCTCTGGTCACTTCAGCCTACAGTCGGGTACATGACAGGGACACTGCATTAGGCATAGAGGGTTCAGTACAAACTGGGCTGTAGCAGAAGTTCTGAGGGCAATAAATCTAAGACAACCAAACATATACTACACATCCGTCACTTTGGACACACCTGATGACTTTTCTATACTGGAGACTTTGCATTAAGTCAGGGCCAGTGTCTCCAACCCTTAATAATACAGTCCTGGATATGTGTAATCATCACATACATATGGTTTTTCAATGTTTTAATTGCCTTAACAGCTTCCCAACAGAACCACCCCCCCCCCCCACTTCCCCGTGCCCCGTGCACACAGATTCATTTAGCAGCTGTATGGGCCGCTATGACTTCTGATGCCATTGTAGAGTAGGGAAACAACCAAAAATACCGAAAAGTACAGAAAGCAGACATCCTCAGCTGAAAACATTCCATTTGACTTTATCCAGTCATTTATGAGCAAGCTTTTAAGATCATGCACGTCAAATGGAATGCCAATGTGCCTTATGCGTATAACTGCACACTCAGAAACCAGATCATAATAGTGTTTGGAAGGTAGACGTAAAGAAGATGTAAAGTTGTCAGACTCTTAATAACAATTTCCTATGGGGAGAGAAAACAGAAGTAAAAAGTAATAATAGCAAACCTGCTTAATTTGCTTCATCTGAACCGAAGAAGAATCTAAGTGACCTACCCTTTTGGATGTAATCTTTTGGAAAGCGTATTTCCCGATAGAAGAAATTCCAGGTATGAAACATATTTACTGCAATAGAAACAAAAAATGTTTCTACAGCTGAACTTTCTCCAAAGTATAAGCAAACATTTTTATGTTTGTAGCTAATGACTTTTTCACTTATGACATGAGATCAATATGATCCAGATGCTACATCATGAAACGAGTATTTTAAACCCTTGTGACTACTTATTAATTGAGTTTTTGACATGTTATATCATACAGCAGTGTGCTTTTCATTTAAGGAAGTGAGGTGTATTGCAAGTTACTGTGCAGCTGTGCTGAATAAATCACAGGCCAGCAATCCCTGAAGATAGGGCTGGGGCTGACCTCATAGGTATGTCTGATTATCAATATCCTTCATTTCTTCTCTTTATTTATATAGATCTTCCACTCTCTAAACAGATGTATTTTAAATAAATATATATTGGAGGGCAGCATGTTGCCTTTAGATTAAAATTATAATTATTTTGAAACTATTTTCTGCATTGCTGCTTGAAACCGTTGGCTAAGTTCCCTTATTATAGGAACATTGGCTTTTTCAGATACAATTTACAATTTCTCCACTAGAGATACTATAAAGAAGTGCCGCATGTAGACCTAGATAGAATAAACTATTCAGATAATTAGAATTCCACTGTCTTTCTAAGAAACATTGATGGAATGTGTCTTAGAAAGACAGTGGAATTCAAATTACCTGAATAGGAAAGGCTGGAGGAAGACATCTTAGAGCACTGCCAACCCTGGATGCCAGCTGAAAGCTGGTTAAAATTAAAAGTTATCCTTACAGTGGGGCTCCCCCTGTTCTGCAAGGGTTAAAGGCTTGTTTTGGCCCAGAGGATCATAAACAGCAGTATGTCTGACCCTACTCCTCACTTTGCTAACAGACAGTGTTCTACTCTTCCCTCTCATGCTATGGGTTGTGAGTAAGCCCTCAATGTTCTCGCTTACAATATAGGATTTCTGGTTCTGCATTTTTTGCAATGAGATCAGAGTGCCTGAGACTGATGATATGGAAATGAGAAGTGACTTCAGGGGACCAATCATGCAGCTACCAGGAAGCCTGCAGGTGAGAGGGATACTGTTTATGTTACCACTAGACAAAAAAGAGCATTAAACCCTTGCAGTGCTGGGGTAGCACCTCTGGAAGGGTAACTTTTGCTTTTACCCAGGCTTCAGCTTTGTAAATATATTTATATACAAACCTTTTTTTCTTGTTTTAAATAAGGTAGAAAAAGTTTAAAACTCTTGCTAAGTTTTTATTGCAGTCTGTACACCTAAATAGGTAGATTAACCCTCTATATTTCTCTTAGTGACCACTGTTACAGAGACAGAAAATTAAGGAAAATCCAACATTTTACAATTGTCACAAAAACATGAGGTGGGAGAAAAATCTTCCACCAGAAATACAGGGAAAAAATAAATCACAATTGAGAGAATTTCTCTTATATGTTCCAACGCACTATTCCCAATGCACACGTTTTCCTGTAGAAATGGCTGTGTATTGAAGTGGGTGCTGAAACGACCACCAACTGGAACCGTGTCAAGTTAGAGCAAGAGAATGTCTCCAGCACACCAAGGATCTCCAGAGTGGATCCAAAGCTTTAATCAGGGATCATATTGTTACAGCAGATGGCAATGTTTCAGAGTCACGCAGGACCCCTTCATCATATGACTGATGAAGGGATCCTGAATGACTCTAAAATGTTGCAATCTGCTGTTACAATATGATCACTGATTAAAGCTTTGGACCCACTCTGGAGATCCTTGGTGTGCTGGCGACTTTCTCTTGCTTCCTCTCATATGTGTCACAGAACATAAAGTGAAACAAAATCTTGCCAAACGGACACAGAGAGCAAACATGAATCAGTTAAGGGTTTAACTCTTCCTAATTCTGTTTATAAAATAAATAAATAAATAAAAAGCTTTTGCTATACATATGTTTCAAATAGTCAAAATTCAAATAAAATTTGAATGTGTATTTTGAACCAACTTTTAAAATTTTAGGTACCTTTAAAGGGTTAGTTCACCTTGTTAGAAAAAAAGAAAAGATGAATTAACATCCTACACCCCCCCCCCCCCCCCGAAACCTCCTCTGGTCCCCACTGTACTTACCTCTATGAGTGAAGAGCTGTTTGTGCTCATGCAGTGGGAGTAGCAGTCCTGGGATTTGAAATCCCCATTCTTCTCCCCCTTTTTTCTGCAGAAATTCTGGGATGGATTAGAGCAATTCTTTGTGCCAGCACTGACCAATCAGAAAAACTTTGATTCACCCTGGAAGCTCTGCACAAAAAAGAGTGAGAAGTGCAAGGATGAAGAGTGAGAAGAGCAGGGATTTCAAATCCCTGGACCACTTGACCAGTTGCGTAGGCACTGACAGCTCATCATCCACAAAGTTAAGACCAGTAGGAACCGGATGGTGGGGAGTGTATAGGATGTTAGCTCACCTTTTTATTTGTTCTGATGAAGTGAACATACACTTTAAGCCCCCGTTCACATTGGGCCAATTTGACATGCGATTTGACAAGTCAAATCGCATGCCAAATCAGAACCTATTGCTGGCAACGGCACCGTCTGAATCAGTGTGATGCAGACTTTGCGGCACTGCACGGATTCCCAAAAGTAGTTTCTGCACTACTTTTGACGACTTCGGGGGCAATTTCAATAGACATCTGTGCATGAACCCGCACAGATGTCTGTCAAATCACCCACTGAACTCTCACTGAAATGCAGGTTTGAAATCATGCGAGTTCAGCTGAACTTGCACAATTTCAAACCCGCCTCAGTGTGAATGAGGGCTAAGGCTCAATTTGGATACTTCCACCCTATGCTTTCAGGAAAGATGATACAGGTCATATATGCATCTGTACTGATCAGACCACACACTATCCTAGATAACAAGCAATTGCTGTAAGTTTAAAAATGACTTGCTAAGCTGTTGCTAGACTTGCCAGGCTTTACAAGTTTGTTGCATAATTGCAGCAAGTCCGCATTGCATGGCTCCAGATCAACTTTCTTTGCAAACATTCTGCAAGTCTGCTGCAACTTCTGGTTCAGTTATGTTGTGCAATAGTCATCCCACCACAGAGGTCACTTTGACTTGCAGAGCTCTTGCTGTAGATTCACCACTGAAACTTTGCGCTTGCTAGAGACTTGCCACACATATTTGCTACAAATTTACTCTGCAAGTGTAAAACTTGTCAGTGAAAATGTACAGCAAGTTAACAAGACTTACAATTCAACACTGCCACAGATTTGTGGCAAGTTATCCTGACTATCTGGGATGTACTATGGCCACATTAAGTAAAAATGCATTGGATCTGCTTCACTGTCTTATTGAAGAGTTAATTTGCCTGTGGATGGTGCCAAGTCAGCAAGTGACAATACTTTCCAGACAGACTGGGTCAATGAGGGTATGTCATTGCATAAAGAAAACAAAATACAATACCTAGTTTGCAACCATTCCAATTTTTAAGAAAAGGCAACTCAAAAAGAGGCGAGTGTTTACAAATACAAATTGCTTTTTTCCCCCAGTATATCATGGAATGACAGACATTCTATTGTGATCTTCTACATGATGTACAAAAAATGTGCTCCTGGTCATCTCTCTACTAGGGATGGGCGTATGGTTCAGCCCGAGCATGAGTTCAGGCCGAACATTGGCTGTTCGCCCGTTCGACAAAAATCCGAATTATCGGGGTGTTCAATCGTTTGTTCGGCCCGCCGATTTGCCCAATCAGGGCACAGAGCACTGTCAGAGCCATGATTGGATGCTGTCATGATGACTCTATCCAATCATGGCTCATTGCTCTTAGTCCTGCCCCACACTAGAAAAGTATTCTTTCACTAGCAGCCATTTGTAGTGTGATATCGGCGTGGAGAGAGATAGAACAGGGCTCTGTTCAGTGCTACTAGAGAGTTAGTGTGCTATAGTGTGCTATTGTGATTCTATTGTCAGTGTAGAATATTGGTTTAGTGTTAATCTAGTGATAGTTCATTCATTGTGAGTGTAGTGACCACCATTCATCTTTATATTAGTGTGAATCTAGTGATAGTTCAGTCAGTCTGAGTGTAGTGACCACCCTTTATCTTTACATTTGTGTGCATCTAATGATAGTTCAGTCAGTGTGAGTGTAGTGACCACCATTCATCTTTACATTAGTGTGAATCTAGTGATAGTTCAGTCAGTGTGAGTGTAGTGAGTGATCATTCATTTTTACTTTAGCATCACTTTAGTGTGAATCTAGTGATAGTTCAGACAGTGTGAGTGTAGTGACCGTTTAACACAATATATATCAGTGCGTTACTCCAAGTTTAACACCATATATTTCAGTACGTTATGTGCCATTTAACACAGTATATTTCTGTGCGTTAGTGCACATTTAACGGCATATATTTCAGTGCATTACCTTCCATTTAATGCAATATATTTCAGTGCGTTACTGCAAGTTTGAAGCCGTATATTTCAGTGTGTTAATGCACGTTTAACGCAGTACATTTCAGTGCATTACCTTCCATTTAACGCCATATAGTTCAGTGTGTTACATGCCATTTAACGCAGTATAGTTCTGTGAGTTAGTGTACCTTTAACGCAGTATATTTCAGTGTTACATGCCATTTAACGCAGTATATTTCTGTGAGTTAGTGTATGTTTAATGCAGTATATTTCAGTGCATTACTGCAAGTTTAAAAACATACACTTCAGTGTGTTAGTGCATGTTTAATGCAGTATATTTCTGTACATCATTACACGTTTGATGCAGTATATTGCAGCATGTCAGTGCAGTTTTCCTGCAGTATATTATAGTGTATCAGTGGAGTGTGTCTTTGTAGTGAGTACTCAAGTTAAAGTGCACCAAACACAGCTTCCCACTGATTAAAGTGCATCCACGTACACATTTCCACATCTTTATTACTGTCAGGAAAAGGCTCACCAGCTGGTGGTGCTGTGGCTCCCTGATCCATGGGCTGCAGTTCCAGTTTCCACCAGCGGGTGTCTCCCAACAGCCGGAAGCTCACTTAGTCATCACCTGATGCTCTTTGCAGGAAGGATATTTAAATTCTGCCTGTCCTAATCTGATTGCCTTGGTGTTTTGGTCTCCGTGTGCCCCTGATGTGTGATCCTGTATCCTGTATCTGTTCCTGTTTCTGGACCCCTGTCTTGCAGCCTGATCCCTTTCCACCTTCTCTATCCGTCATATGTTCCCTGTTCCTGCCCTGTCTTGCCCCCAGCTCCCTCTGACTGATCTCCTGTGTATGACCCTGGTTCGGCTACGTTTACGGTTTGGCATTTCCCTATCCACTGTATATACTTTGTTTAGGCAGTTGTTCTTAGTGTGTCACTATTTTGTTATTTGGCTAGTTTTACACTGTTTGCTATGTTGGAGGTGCGTTTACATCTTTATTCACTTATCTTTTAAATAAATGATATTATTTTACAATACTTGTGCCTGGCATTCTCTGTTGCAGTTCACACATCTCTGGTCACACCAGTTGCTGACATAACACCAAGGCCAGCCCTGACCAGAAGTGACTGCACAGGGAAGCCATTTTGGCTCTGTTGTTGTTTGTGGCAAGATGCATCCAGAGGAGGTTGTATACTTTTCCTTGCTGGTGGCAGAGGAGAAATAGTATTTCCACTAGATACTGAAGGGGTGGTCCAGTGATCAGCTGTTAGAATGCATTTGTCTAGCTCATTCCCTAGTTGATCAGGGTAATATGTTGTTTGGTGACGTTCAGCCTTTAATTCAAGTCTGTGCAGAGTTGGCTTTGTCCAGTACTCCTAAAGGCAGTGATGACTTTCTTCCCCCCTTCAGTATGGCTCAGATAGAATCGCTGGTTTGGTTATTAGAGGATGACTCAGGTTACTTCTTTGAGTATTATTCAACATGCTCTCATCAGGTGCTAGTGGAGTGCCTTAACACAGTGCAGTCTCTTGTCAGACAGGCAGCATGTAAACTTAATTTTGTTCAGCCACTACTACAGGCTTGGTCAGATATGTTGCATTCAGCCCCAGTCAACTAGCACCAACCCATTCCTGCTGTTAGACACCTGCCTCCTCAAATATCTCTCTCTCCATCATCCACAACAGTCACAGTTGCAGCCCAGTATACCTTGCTACCAACTATGTGTCAGTACCCTGTTTCCACTTGCTGCACCTACCCTGCCTTTAACCCATTGACAAATACCTCTTCTCCATTACCTACTGCAACCCCACAGAAATCTTCCTTAGCAACTGCTTCCTCTTTTTCACCATCCCTCAGCTTTTCGCTTCCATTAGCTGCACCCCCTGCTCGCAGCCATGCGTCCACATGTAGAACCTTGGTGACTAAACCGAAAAAGAAACCAAAGTTTTTCCCAACTTGTACAATTCTGCCACTATCCAAATCTGCCTCCACACCAGCTGATCTGTTCCAGCATGCCTCCACACCAGCCAATCTGCTCCAGCCTTCCTCCACACCAGCCGATCTGTTCCAACCTGCCTCCTCACCAGCTGATCTGCTCCAGCCTGCCTCCACACCAGCCAATCTGTTCCAGCCTGACTCCACACCAGCTGATCTGTTCCAGCCTGCCTCCACACCAGCTGATCTGCTCAAGCCTGCCTCCACACCAGACAATCTGCTCCAGTCTACCTCCCTGATTGCCAATAGGGTTTGGCCTTCATCTGACAGACCCAAACATGCTGCCCAGCCTACTGATCCTGTGCCCACTGCCTATCTTGAGGATCCTGTGCCCGCTGTCCAGCCTGCTGATCCTGTGCCCGCTGTTCAGCTTGCTGTTCCAATGCCAGCTACCCAGCTTGCTGATCTGGTGCCTGCTGTTCAGCCTGATGTTCCAGTGCCCGCTGTCCAGCCTGATGTTCCAGTGCCCGCTGTCCAGTCTGATGATCCGGTGCCTGCTATCCAGTCTGATCCGATGCCCACTGTCCAGCCTGATGTTCCAGTGCCCACTGTCCAGCCTGCTTTTCCAGTGCCCGCTGCCCAGTCTGATGATCCGGTGCACGCTGTCCAGTCTGATGATCTGGTGCACGCTGTCTAGTCTGATGATCCGGTGCCTGCTGTCCAGCCTGATGTTCCGCTGTCCAGTCTGATGATCTGGTGCCCACTGTCCAGCCTGATGTTCCAGTGCCCACTGCCCAGTCTGATGATTTGGTGCCCCCTGTCCAGTCTGATGATCCGTGCCCGCTGCCCAGTCTGATGATCCGGTGGCCGCTGTCCAGTCTGATGATCCGGTGCCCACTGTCCAGTCTCATGATCCGGTGCCTGTTGCCCAGCTTCTGGGTGTACTAGGGGACCCGGGTCAGGTAACCAGTGCCTCGGAAAGACCTAGTTGGCTTTTGATGTGCAGAGCAAGTCCTGGAAACCAAGCAAGCTACTTAGTTATGACAAGACACTTTGGTGTTTGTATTCTGGTATTGTCACATGACCCCAGGGCTAAATTTGAATGTAACCCGTGTAACCCCAGCGTTGGGGTATCTGCTGTTTTAAGGGACTTGAAGTATTGAATGTGGTACATCTTAGGGAATCTGGCCAGCAGGACACCCAGCCGGCCGCTAAATCCCAACAGTGGGATACCTGACCCGGGTGGGTGGACACTTTGCTTATTGATGGATCTTGGCAGTAGGGCATCTTGCTTGGAACCCGGCACTTCTTCAGTCTACACAGAATTTTTTCTTGGGACTTGGATATCAGAAGACTTTTTATGGGCTGATTCAGCTATTGCTGTTTGGAGCATCCTAAGGCTGCTCCAAACGGGGGGGGTACTGTCAGGAAAAGACTCACCAGCTGGTGGCGCTGTGGCTCCCTGATCATTGGGCTGCAGTTCCAGTTTCCACCAGCGGGTGTCTCCCAACAGCCAGAAGCTCACTTAGTCATCACCTGATGCTCATTGCAAGAAGGATATTTAAATGCTGTCTGTTCTAATCTGATTGTCTCAGTGTTTTGGTCTCCATGTGCCCCTGACCTGTGATTCTGTATCCTGTATCTGTTCCTGGACCCCTGACTTGCAGCCTGCTCCCTCTGACTGATCTCCTGTGTATGACCCTGGCTTGGCTATGTTTATGGTTTGGCATTTCCCTATCCGCTGTATATACTTTGTTTAGGCAGTTGTTCTTTGTGTGTCACTATTTTGTTATTTGGCTTCTTTTACACTGTTTGCTATGTTGGAAGTGCGTTTACATCTTTATTCACTTATCTTTTAAATAAATTATATTATTTTACAATACTTGTGCCTGGCATTCTCTGTTGCAGTTCACACATCTCTGCTCACACCAGTTGCTGACAATTACATTTTGTTAATAAGCACCCCCCATCATGTCTGGGAGGACCACAGGGAGAGGCAGATGTTCCCATGGCAATGTGAGGGGGCCAGCAGTGTATGTGTCCACAGGCAAAGGTGGACGTGGTCAGTCCTCAGGCAGGGCATCATTTCCTTTGTTTAGTGATGTTGACCTTGCTATACAGCCACAGCATGCAAAGGAGGTGGTGGACTGGCTTTCTAAACCATCCTCATCTCCCCATCCTCCATCTCTCAGGCAGAGACTAGTGCACAGTCCACTTCAGCTGCCAGAGTGGTTAAACCTGCCTCCTTGCCCACAGCTATTCCTGCCATAGCCCCATCAACAGGCATGGAGGAGTCAGCTTAGTTATTTGAACAGAGCGTCAGCCACTTGCTCCTTGACGATGAACAGCCATTAATAGATTCAGATGTTGGTTCTGAGGTTGAAGAAGGTAGGAACATGAGCCTACAGAGAGGGGAGAACACTGGTACACAAATTGGCAGGCATGTTCCCCCAGCTGCAGCGTATTGCCAAGGTGTCCCCAGTGGTAATGAGGATGGAGGAGATGATAATGATGAAGTCACTGATGTGACTTGGGTGCCAGATAGAGCAGAGGAGGACAATGAAGGCGAGGCACAACCCAACGAGGCAGCCATCATGGAAGAGTAGAGAGCAACCACCTTATTCTTTCACAGTGTGAAGCTGTTATCTCCTGGCCCACTTCCCACAGCTCAGCTGTCTGGGTCTTTTTTAGCACACTCAGCCCATTGGCAAGAGCACCTGAAAGCCACACAGAAGGAGCGCAATTCTGTTCCTCCTCCTTACTCACCTCAGTCTGCCCCCACTATAGCTCATGACCTCTCCACTGAGAGGCATGATGGTATAGCGCAGGGTTCCCAAGGTCCTTGCAGCACATCTGCCAGTAGCACACCACCAGCTGTAGACTATAGCTGGCAAATTTCTCTGCCCCATCTGCTGCAGTGAAAAAAAATACAGTCACTGCCACCCACATGCCCAGTGTCTAAATGCAAGCTTGTCAATGCTGCTGGCTCTACAACTTCTGCCTTTCCACCTGGTGGATTCTGCCCCTTCCATGAATTTCCAGAATGTGCTGTACCACAATGGCAGGTTCCCAGTCGCTATTTCTTTTCATGTAAGGCCATTCCATCATGTTGAAGGCAATGTTTGGGCATCGTTGGGCAAGGCAGTAAGCCGCAAAGTCCACATTACTGCTGACACATGGTCCAGCAAGCACGGTCAGGGACTATACATTTCATTCACAGCACACTCTACTTGCAACTCTAAAGCACGCAGGACAGGGCTCAATGCTGCAGCTTGTTGTGCCCCCATGCCTCCATACAGTTAGTGGTGATGATGTGAGATTGCTCAGCTCTACTCCCTCCTCCTCCTCCATGCCCTCCTCTACTGAATTGTCCTATGAACCACAAGTACCCCCTAAGCATTCAAGGGGCTAGTCAATGAATCAGAATAAAAGATGCCATGCAGTGCTTCAGCTGGCATGTCTAGGGGACAGGAACCACATCAGAGCAGAGATTCTTGCAGCTTTGCAGGGGCAGGCCCAGAGGTAGTTCACACGACACCAGTTGGAGCCAGGAATGGTGGTGTACGATAATGCCACAAACATCCTGGCTGCCCTTAGAACAGGAAAGTTGACACTTGTGCCATTCCTGGCACATTTTCTCAGTTTGGTGGTGCAGCGTTTCCTAAATAAGTACCCAGGGTTGGAAGATCTGCTAAAGCAGGCCAGAAGAGTCTGTAGTCATTTCAGGCGGTCATACACAGCCAGTGCTTGGTTGGCTGAATTTCAGCACGAATTCCACCTGCCCGTAAATCGCCTGATTTGTGACATGCTCACCAGGGGGAACTCGACTTTGGCAATGCTGCAGCAGCTGCACATGCAGCAGAGGGCCGTCAATGAGTACCTGTGTGAGTATGGCACAACGACAGGCTCAGGCCAACTTGGCTTTTTTCCCCCATGCCAATGGCTGCTCATAAATGATACATGCACTGTGCTGTCACTATTTGAGGAGGCCACAAGAATGGTGAGCTTGACAATGCATACATCAGTGATACAATTCCTGTTGTGTTCTTGCTGGACCAGACTCTGCGTGGCATTATGGACAGGGCACTTGAGGCAGAGCAGCGGTAGGAAGAGGAGAACTTCCTTTCCTCTCAAGGCCCACTTTATGCAGACACCATTGTTCCTACACCACATGACACACAAGAGGAGAGGAAGGAGGAGGAGAAGGATTCTGGCAGTTTTGGAGGCATTGAAGCAGAGAAAGACATGTGTCAAACAGTAGGAGATGGTTTTCCACCCCCAGAACCCAGAGGCAGTTCCAGATACTACAATCCTCAGTGACACCAAGGAGTCTGCTTCTCATGCCTCTGCAAATTTGTGGCGCATGGGCTCTCTCATGTTTCAAAGCCTGCGAAAGGACCCAAGAATACGTGGCTCAAAGGACAAAGGTCACTATTGTTGGCAACCCTCCTTGACCACTGCTACAAGGGGAAAGTCTCAGGATTCATCCCATCCCCACAGAGAGTGCAGAAGATGAAATATCTTGAGGACACCTTAAAGAGGAGTTTATTGAATGCTTTTCCCAACCCTGGTAGGTTACAGTGTCGTGGAAAACATAGTTTTGAGGCTTCTGTTGGTCAAGAGAGTAGCGGTGGAGAAGGTGGCCGCTTAAGTGATGCATTTCCCAATTTTTTCAGTCCTTACCACCCAGGGCTGTCAGCTTCCACATCCCCTAGGCGGTATCTGCATCACATGGTGGATGATTATCTAGGGACGAAAACAGAGATGGCAAGCTTTCCAGCCTACGATCCACTGGCTTACTGGGTCATGAGAATAGACCATTGGCCAGAACTTGCCCAGTATGCAATTGAGCTGCTCGGCTGCCCTGCATCCAGTGTGCTTTCTGAACGGGCATTTAATGCTGCTGGAGGTTTTCTCACTGATAATAGAACACATCTGTCCACAGACTCCTCGGACTGTCAGACATTTATCAAAATGAATCAGTCCTGGATTACCAGCAGCTACGAAGCCCCAGATGCCAATGTTGCTGATTAAGTGTTTTTGGGATGTGGAATCTCTGCAGGACTTCTAGGCTGCCTAGCGTTGTGGGTGTTGATTTCATCTGGAAGAAATGTTTTGGTGTAGGTTTTATGAGCACAATTAACACCCAAAGACCAATTTTCCACACCTGTTTGACAGATGCATGTCATTGCAATTTTTGACAGCAAGGCCAATTCTTCATTTCATCAAGAGTAACTCTAAAGGGTTAAGATGTGAAGGCACCCCCGACACCCAAAGACCAACTTTTCTGCAGCTGTTTGACAGGTGCATATCATTTAAATTTTTTTACAGCAAGGCCAATTCTTGCTTTCATCAGGAGTACCTCAATGGGGTTACGGTGTGAAGGTGCCACCGACAGCCAAAGACCAATTTTTCCGCACCTGTTTGACAGGTGCATAGCAATGCAATTTTTGATAGCAAGGCCAATTTTTGCTTTCATCGAGAGTACCTCTATAGGGTTACGGTGTGAAGGCACCACTGACACCCAAAGACCAATTTTTTGGCACATGTTTGACACGTGCATATAATTTCAATTATTGACAGCAAGGCCAATTCTTGCTTTCATCAAGAGTACCTCAATAGGGTTACGGTGTGAAGGCGCCACTGACACCCAAAGACCAATTTTTCTGCACCTGTTTGACAGGTGCATATCATTGCAATTTTTGACAGCATGGCCAATTCTTGCTTTCATCAAGAGTACATCTATAGGTTTACGGTGTGAAGGCACCACTGACACCCAAAGACCAATTTTTCACACCTGTTACTTCTATCCAAAGTCTGTGGAAGAGACTCTAGAATTTATGCAAATAATCTCTAATCTTGTTCCCAGTGCACTACATTGTGGCCACATCATACAGACTGGCTCCGCAAGCCGTTGCTTACAAAAAATAGAAAGCTTGCAGGTAAAATGTCATTTTTTTGGCTTTATAAATGCAATTATTGCTGCAGCAGCTTCTATACACAGTACAGATGTTCTAATTTACAGATAGACTAAGGGGACCCCTCCAGGCACTATATTGAAAGGAATTTTTCATTTTTATGCTTTCACTCTAACCACTTCAGCCATGGAAGAATTTACCCCCTTCCTGACCTGAGCACTTTTTACGATTCGGCACTGCGTCGTATTAACTGACACTTGCGCGGTTGTGCGACATTGTAGCCAAACAAAATTGACGTCTTTTCTTTCCCCACAAATAGAGCTTTCTTTTGGTGGTATTTGATTACCTCTGCGTCACATCTGATCACCGCTATAAACAAAGAAAGAGCGACAATTTTGAAAAAAAAAAAAACATTATTTCTTACTTTTTGCTATAATACATATCCAAAATATATATATAAAAATGTATTCATCAGTTTAGGCCAAAATGTATTCTTTCACATATTTTTGGTAAAAAAAAAAATGCAAACGGCGTATTTTGATTTGTTTGTGCAAAACTTGCTACGTTTAGAAATGATGAGAATTCATTTATGGCGTTTGCACAATTTTTTTTACTAGTAATGGCAGTGATTCGTGTTTTTTATTAGGACTGCGACATTGGGGCGGACATGTCGGAGATATTTGACTCTTTTTTGGGACCACTGACATTTATACAGCGATCAGAGCTAAAAAAAAACATGGATTACTGTATAAATGTCACTGGCAGTGAAAGAGTAAACATGTAGAGGGAAATCATGGGGTTAACTATGTTCCCTTTGGGTGTTCTAACCAGGGATAGGCAAGGTGTCCGCTCCCGGACACCAGTGTCCGACAGGGCTGCCTGTGGTGTCCGCCACAGCCACAGACTTTTTTTTTACACATCACTTTTCGAATCATCTCTCCGACTCCTCTAAGGCTGTAGTAAGACAGCCAGGGAGTGTGGCGCCGCCCACTCCTCCTCGTGCGGACTGCAGAGTGATCTAGGAGGGAGGGGCTGGTCGGCTGGCGTGCGCCTTGGAGTCGGCAGAGAAGAGAGAGAGAGGCAGAGACCTGGCTGTGTGTGGGGCCTGTGGGCAGCGTGATCGCTCGGGGACGGTCACTCACAGGTCATGGTGGGAAGAACAGTCGCTGACTCACTCACTGCAGCCAGACAGAGGAGCGGAGCTGCTGGGGGGACAAGCTGTTGCTGACTGAGCCTGCCTGACTTGAGTCCACTCCTGAGGAGACTGTGTTGCACGCCAGCAGAGTAAGTTTTTTTCATGAGGACTGGCAGTGAGGCCTGTAAATTTCACAGGGAGTCTGGGAGGGACAGTGACTGGACTGGGTGTGGTGGTCTGGCCTGCCTGGGAGGGCAAATTAACAACAATCATCATGATTCCATCTGGTCACTAGTAGCACTGATTAGCACCTGGCTGGCAGTCCAACACCAATGACACCAATGATGGGGCACTATTCCTCCCACTGACACCAATGATGGGGCATTATTCCTCCCACTGACACCAATGATGGGGCACTATTCCTCCCACTGATACCAATGATGGGGCACTATTCCTCCCACTGACACCAATGATGGGGCACTATTCCTCCCACTGACATCAATGATGGGGGAATTTTCCTCCCACTGACACCAATGATGGGGCACTATTCCTCCCACTGACACCAATGATGGGACACTATTCCTTTTACTGATACCAATGATGGGGCACTATTCCACCCACTGACACCAATGATGGGGCACTATTCCTCCCACTGACACCAATGATGGGACATATTCCTCCCACTGACACCAATGATGGGACACTATTCCTCCCACTGACACCAATGATGGGGCACTATTCCTCCCACTGACACCAATGATGGGACACTATTCCTCCCACTGACACCAATGATGGGACACTATTCCTCCCACTGACACCAATGATGGGACACTTTTCCTCCCACTGACACCAATTATGGGACACTATTCCCCCCACTGACACCAATGATGGGGCACTATTCCTCCCATATGAATGTTATTTTAAATGGTTTTTGTACTCGTAGAACTAGGCCAGAGAGTAGACAGTGTTTGTTTGAAGGTTTTAATTTGAACTGTACCTTGGTGTCCTTCACTAAGGCCAGTACTTTGCAAAATGTCCGCCACAGCCTTGGGCCGTGCCTATCCCTGGTTCTAACTGTATGGGGGCTAGCCTGGCAGGGGCATGACAGATCTAACTGATCCCGATTACAGGGATCAGTAGATCAGTGTCATGGCGCCTGTCAGAACGGGAAACCGCCGTGTTTACCTCAGCGGTTCCCCATTCTTCCTCTCTCACAGGCAATTGCGGGTCACCGGTGGACATTGAGTATGCCCTACCCACAGGCACGCTCAGGGAGTGAGCAGCGGTGCGCACTTGCCCCCAATTTGCGCATACGCCAATCGCCGTTTACAAGCGACGATCTGCGCAGCGGTGCCACTTTGCCGTCGTATATATACTATACGCAGTCGGCAAGTAGTTAAGCATCAATAAATCACTACTCATTTAAAAATTACATCTTTTACAAACATTTTTTTCATTCATACATGTCCTCATACATGTCCTCCAGGGCAGTACCTGGACCCCCATAACCATTATATGCCCAATTACTTGCATATAAGCCTTCAAAATGGGCACTTTTGATTTATACAGTTCGGGTAGATTTCAATGGGGTTCTTATTTGGTTCTGAACTTTCGGGATGTTCGAAAGTTCTGGTGTGAACCGAATAGGGGGTCATTCAGCCCATCTCTACTCTCTACCTTTTTAATTACACTCATGTGACATTTATAAACAAATGCCAGCCAATTTATTTGATAAAATTCAGTTCATACTTTCTAAATTAACATAGAAAACAAACATAAAAAAGAAATATTCTATTGTCCTGACTCATTGTTTTTCATATATTATTCATGTTCTGTCCTTGACTCCCTTCCACCAAAGATACCTTAGGTAAGAAGGGTGTTCTTTGATGCCTAATTTTTCAGGTAACCAATGAAAAAATAAAGACTTACTTCACATCTATACATTGCAGTTATGCTTGGAAAAACAAAAGTCATGTTTTATAGAATGGTACCCCAATGCACATATGCAGTAGATTGTAGCACCTGAGCTACATGGCACGACAATGTACATTCACTTGAAAACTGACATTGTACTTCTTTAACATGAGAACTAAAAGACACTAATCTGCTAGTTTCTATCTACATAACGGCTCCAGCATGCTGCAAAGCCCCCTACATAATGTCTTCAATGCATGAATAATTCACTTATTGTGTTGCAGTATTCTATTGAACTAATACATAGATGTAGTGTGAGCACAATGACAAAGCATTGGCTTATTGGCATGCTGAGTAACATGAATAGGGTGTGAGTCGGAAGGCAGAGGTTTTTTATCCTGCGGCGTTGAACATGTTAACATGAATTCTTGCAGAAGTAGTAATCTTATCCATGCATTCACTGTGCCCATAGTTTGCTGGAGCACTTCATTTATCATTCAGATCATGGCAGGGCTGTTCCAGCAACATAAACATCCACTGTTGAAAAGAAATGTTTACACTGTTGTTAAATGTGCTTTCAAATGCTTGAACTGATATACTAAAATAGGAAAATAACCAACCCTCTCTGTGAATTTCAACTGCAATAAAATTAAAGATCATTATCCTTGTAGGTGGGCCAACTAAGCAGCTTGTTCAGCTTCACCATGACTAATGAGGTCAACTGTGGCCAGTTAATAGTTTTCAAGCCTTAACTTTAATCTGGAAATGGTGCCTGTTACAGTCCAGTAACTGAAGATTCCTATGCAATTGTTTGCCAAATATTATTATATATTATATTATATATAATACCCATGGTTAATTACATTAAATGAAAAAGATAGCAAAAAAAAAAAAAATATATATATATATATATACTGTATATATTATAGAACATTCAAGACATGCAGTAATATTAATGCTAAATGTTGTGCATAGTGCAGAAGCCTCAGCACCCAATCAGCTGGCAATCAGTTTATCATAACACAACCTGATTGGGCACTATGCACAATACAGTTTGCCTTACTGATTATCCCATAGTTCCATAGAGACCCTTCTATATATGATAAGGCAAAGAGAATGTTGTCTACTGCTTGTTTATATTAGCATCAAATCGTCATTCACTTTTCATTGGTTTGACATATAAACCTATAAAATATTATCAAACTGAATAGGTTGCTACACACCGCTGTAGCTTATACTGCTGTTGAAGGATCAGACTTTCCAAAAATATTTGAGTTTTTAGTGGATACTGCAGAGTAAAACCACCTAACACTTTTCCTAAAGACTATGGTGGTGAAATATCTGTGCTAAAATGGATGCCCAGCGAAAATATTTTTTTCTTAGATTTGGATATTAGAAACCCTATCAGGGTTTTTACTGGTATCTGGGGCTGTGTTAGAGAAATGTTTACTCACTTCCTATTCTGCTGACATTGTTTTATCAGATATAAAGTAAAGGAAAATTCTCTAACAGCAACTCAGACAGAGGTACGCTTTTAGCAGAGTAGGGGAAGGTAGATCCAGTTTCTTTCTGGGTCCATGAAGCAGATGTTTCCTCACATCATGTCTAGTTGAAACCATTTTCACTGTGACAGTAAAAAAAAGGGAAAGCTGGCCATACACTAGTAAAATTGTGTTTAAAATTGTCATTTTGTTGGGTTGCCTAATCGTTAGTGGGGTAACATTGTTGGGTTTTTTTTTAATGTAGGGTTGAAAATTTGAAGCAGAAGGATGTTTGTTTGGGAAATTCCATTGATAATAAAATTAAATGTTAAAAGCAAATGAGCTTATGAATAACATTTGTCAAGTCTCTGTTGACGTAGAATGTACTGATTTTTTGTATTAATGTTCATTCGTAAATCTCTCAGGGTATGGCCAGCTAAAATCACTCTAGCATAGCCCTGGAGAGCAGTAAAGACCTGACATGGGGTTCTAATACTTCCCCAATTTATCCAACACTAAAACAAGGGTATTTGGCCTGACATGCACTTTCCACTTTGCACAAGTTCCAAGACCAATGCATCTCTGTGGACATTATAGTAGGTCCTCTTCTCTCTGTTAGATCCTCCATTTATTTTTATATTATGGAGAACACAACAAGACATTTGGGAACACTGAAAACCTGAAGATCATACACACAGCCTGGAATGATGGGAAGAAGATTGTTATCATGATCTCCAAACAATATTAAAAATCAAGAAGTGTGCCCACTCAGCTCTTCAGATTACATCTATAATTGAATGATCAATCTTGGGTGGACTGACATTTTAAATTAGCCATTTTCTTTTTTTTTTTCCTTTAGAAAAAGTTTTTATTGGAAGCAGAGTCAGTACAATATACTCAGCGAACAGAAATAGAGATCAGATAACATACAAAATGGGATCATTAACAACGTAACTTAGTTACAACAGTACAATGCATGCATTGTCAAGCTTACTTGAGTAAACGGCCGTTATCCAGTTGCCTCTACGAATTGTCTAACGTACCCGATCATCGTCTAGTCTTTCCAGGCTATTCATCCGCTATATCAAAAAGGTTGTAGATGTGACTTCGCGCTCCGTGCTGTGTCTAAAGAGGGGTGGGATATACCCTCAAATTTTGTGAGGGGGGTTGGAGCCCGAGCTCTAATGTGGTCCGAGTATTTTGAGGCATTATGTGTTTCGTTAGGGAGGGAGAGGGGCGGCCTACGAGTGACGTGTTGTCTATTCTGTGAAGGGGGCCGTGCGCGATATGATGACGTTGTATAGGAATGTATGGGCTGGATCCCAGTTTGTATGAGAATGTGTTTTGTAATTAATAGTGGTCGGTCATTAGCTGGAGAGGGTGTGGAAAAAGGGAAGGAAAAAAGAAGAAAAGAAAAAAAAAAAAAAAAAAAGGGGGGGGGAAGGAGAGGTGAAGAGAGAGAAAAATCCCGAAAAAGAGGGAGGGTGGGAGAAAGGAGTAGATAGGCAATGGATTCCGTACGGGTCCCGTAGGTCCCCACCAAAGGACCCCCCAGGAGCCCGGGTTGGGAAGCCATTTTCTACCAATATCAGTTCCACCATATAGCTTTATAAATGTACCATTGTGACATTCTTGTATCTAAGCTCACTATATGCCTTCCCATTGGTGATCATACCTAAGGATGGTAGCCATAATCAAAACTGTTTTAGTAGCTTAAAGCATTTGTTACCCCCAACATTTCATATACCTGATATGTGCCTGCTGTACCATGTACTTGTATGAGAAAGTATCCTGTTCCCTTTGCATTGCCTCCTTTGTGTGAAATCCCTGGTGTTCCTGTCAGTCCCTCTGCTTTCCTACTAAAAACTGACCACATTAAGCAGGAGAGCACATCATGGTCAGTTCTCTAGCTGTGCTGGGACCAAGTCTGCTCTCCTCCAATGATCAGACTGTCCTGACACCCCCCCCCCCCCCCCGAACAGCATGTCACCAGGAACCTCAGTACTCTGCTGCTTCTCCTCCCCCAGCTCGTATGCAGCTGAGAACAAAGGGGGATGTGATCACTTATAAAAAAAGGTAGTCAAGATAATTTTTTATATCTGTGCAAAAGTGTTTTGCCTTTCATTTCTATTTTAAACTGAATGGGTTGTTTTACAAGGTGATCGTTTGCAATCACTTTAACACAATTTAAACTGGTATTAAGCCCAAAACCAAAAATGTATTGTATTGCAGCTTACCAATCATTAGATGTGATGACTGCGTCCATTTTCTTTTCTTTGGCTTTTCCCCTCTGTTTTCACCTGGTGATCTGGCCAGTAGCACACCTCCTGTATTAGCGAGACACAATTCTGATGGAATGAGCACAGGGGGCACAGCAGACAGCACCATTGTAAATCTGGGTGGAGGGTAGTGACATGTATCAGCAGCTTTAGATACCTAAATGAACCGAAGCCAAACTCCAGTCCACACTGTAATCAGTTACAGCAAACAGTTTTTTTCTTTTTTGGGATACAGATTTGGCATGAATAAATACAAGTTGATTATTTTAACCCCTGCCAGTGTTAAGTGATTTGTCTCATCTATGTAAACTGGTGCATTGTGCTTTTGAAAAGCAATAGAATTGCTGGCTGCTTCACCAGATGAAAATAGAAGGATGAAAGCATGTCAATGGAAATTAATACAACCATCACATCTACAAACTGGTAAGCCACAATATAATAAATGTTTGCTTTTGGGATTAATACTGGTTTAACATAATGATATTTCTATGCATATGATAAAATGGATAAACAATAATGCTAGGAAACATCCTTTGCCAATCTGTACACATGTAAAGTTCTTTTAGTTGTTTAGCAAGGCACCTCAAAGTAAACACTCTTCACTACTGGAAAATACTATATGTCTGCAAAATACCTGGATCACTAGCTTCCTTTATTTGTGATGCCCTTATTTATGGCTGTACAGTACAAACACAGCTGATGGAAGTCTCTGAACCTGCAAGGATAGGAAATGAAAGATTTGTTGATTCCATCACATGCTGGTACAAAGGACAGTTACTTTACATTGTTGCACTCTATCTGATAAGTCCTCAAAGTGCACATACCATCACACAGGTAATTACACCAGGAATTTTCCCATGTGCTATTTAACTGTCTGGGCTTTGTAAGTGTATATTATATGAGACTAAACAAGACATGTCCATAGAAGGATATAAAGAACAAATTACCATTAGATTACAGTTGCCTGTTGTATTATGGATACTATTATAAGTATTTGTATTCTTTCTGTTTGCAAAAAAAATTAAAAATATATGATTTCCAAATCATGCAGCAGCCAAGAAATCATAATGTTGTACAACTAATTGCTTTTTGGACTGTGAGAAAATGACTAATTTTGCAGATGATCACCGGTATGCAGTCAACAAAGATCTCACAGGCAGTTTCTATGATAACCACATCTCGTAGTGTATGTGTGAGCCTTACAACCCCTTCAGTTTTAAACAAAACCATCAGCAAGCTTGGATCAGGTGCTGAAAAATCAGGACCTCTAAGTTTTGACTAGTTAATCAAAAACTCTTGAACTACAATAATCCAATCATTTTTTAAAACACTGAGTCAGTGGCAGTTTTGGAAATCTTTTATGGTTTCCGGTTCTTAAAGGTGCCCTGACTCCATAGCCCCTGCTGATGTTCTGTGAGGTCTTTATATGCCTAAAGACAACTGCATTCTAAATCTTGAGAGCCTACTAAGACCACCTATTTATTTATTTATTTATTTCAGGTACTTATATAGCGCCGTCAATTTATGCAGCGCTTTACATATACATTGTACATTCACATCAGTCCCTACCCTCAAGGAGCTTACAATCTAAGGTCCCTAACTCACATAAATACATATACTAGGGCCAATTCAGACAGGATCTAATTAACCTCACAGCATGTCTTTGGAGTGTGGGAGGAAACCGGAGTACCCGGAGGAAACCCACGCAGGCACAGGGAGAACATGCAAATTCCAGGCAGGTAGTGTCGTGATCGGGATTCGAACCAGCGACCCTTTTACTGCTAGGCAAAAGTGCTACCCACAATTCAGGGTCTTAGCTGTTGGTAAGAGTCTGTGTATGGTGGTGGATATTCACCAGGAGAAGCTGAATACTACTTAACCGCTAAGGACTTTGGTGATTGACTTGAAGGGTGGAGCACTGCTACTCATGTCACATGCTGTATGCACAGAATTAATATATATATGGATTGCATTAATATGAACTTTATGGTAATCACAGTTTAATTATTTAAAGATATATCATGTTAATTTGGTGCACATATATTTAACATTAAATTATTGTCATATATTTGGTTGTATGCTTGCTTCAGCCCACTGTCAGCTGAAAACAGATCACAGTAGTGCAGAACAAACGGCATTCCCGTGATCCACAGAAGTACAGCCAAACGAAATTTGGCTGTACTTCTCCTTTATTTCCAACTGCTTAGTTGACTCCAATGCATTCTGTGAAAATTGTCAATCTTCTAAAGTCTCCCAATTTGTGCCAAAATGTTCATGAAATGAAATAAAAATTCTTAATTTCACTCATCCAAAGTATGACCCTAGGCACACACACACACACACACACACACACACACACACACACACACACACACTAGCATCCTTTGGCAACAGTGCTAATCCCCCAGCTGTCTGAAAGACTGTCCCCACCACACCTAGACAAATGAGGTTTTCTCCCAGTCCCCCACTGCCTCAGAGTGGACACTGGGCAATGGAGTTATTCTTGGCTTTATGACATTTTCACAAAGGTGAGTTTTTGTTGTGCAAAAGTTGAAGTTGAGGTTGAGGTCAGAGTCAGTAATGGATGAACAGGTCAGAAACAGAAGGAACAGATATTCATGGTCCACATGCAGGCTAAGGTGGGTACAAGCAGATAACAAGATTAGGTCAGGGCAAGCCGGATTGGTATCAGGTAGTCAGGCACAAAGTCATAGGTCACAGATTCATGGGTAATGCTGTAGACAGGACTGCACTGACTATGTGCTGTTCACCAGTTAAAATAGCCCGTTTAGCAACAACATTAGCAACAGACATGCATGCACATCTTCGCCCATGCATCCATGCACAGATATGTGCAACCAAAAGCTATACCTGATGTGAAGCTATGAGACAGCGTGCATTTGTGCATGGATGCTCATATAGATGTGCCATTATCCACAACTGGCATGTCTTTCCTGACAGCAGCCCCACCAACTGGCAATGTTGCGGTGACACATATATGCAGAACCCAGCTGGAGACTTGGGTAACGTATTGGATTAGGGTACCCAGCCAGCAATCCTGAGTGCAGGCAGGAGTGGGATGCATTCCAGCAGAATTTAAATCCAGCCAAATGTAGGGAGCTAGAAAAGGGAAAAAATAATGCTGCCATAGGATTGTTACCGATAGCACCACCATATACCCTCTCCAGACATTTTATGAGGCTGGAGAGATTAAACCTGTCTGCTTAGCCACCATAAAGTAGGAAAAAGATCAGCTGAATCCTGCCAAAAATGTATGTTAACAATAATATTACTTAAATTGCCTAAAGCTATAACTATCCAGTCCATGGTGAAAAAAGAAAACAATAATACTGTGGCAGGCTGTATCCACATATCTATTGATATTCAGTCCGATGGAGTTAGGGGGTGGATCGTAACCTATTGGTATGCTGCCATAATGATTCAGGAAAGGCATGTATATAAAAATAAAAAAGGGGTGCTCCAAGGGGAGGGGGTGGGGCAGGATTATATACACTTTTTCTTACACCAGGATTCTCAACAGTGCAAAAAACCCTGAGCCATAACATACTACTCCACATCTTTTAATGGCTTACATGGTGAAGGGTGTTCCAAGGGGTGGGGGCAGGATCATACACACTTCATATTGCCCAACAGCCTCTGTACCGGAGCCAGAACCCCTCACACTCACTCAGTCAGAGAAGCATAGTAGTATGCATGTATATTTAAACTTAAATTCATGTTAGACTTTTTTTTATGATAAATATTATTCCCTGCTGTGATGTCTGTAATACAACTTCATAGCTTTAATAGCATTAAAACATCAAATCAAATACATATTGGTTTCAATATTTCTAAATCGCTAAATTAACTGATGTAGGCAGCTACTACCAGTTTACTGTACATTGTACAGAAATCATATTTCCTATTTAACATTTAGAATTCAGATTCTGGATAGTCAGCTTTCTGCCAGAATTTCAACAATTGCCTTATGTTCACTATGTTAGCTCACTGCCAAGTTGAATTCACGTTGATAAAACTATGTCCATAAAAGGTTTATGCAGTAATGGTCCCTGACAAACCATTGTTATTAACTATGACCTAATCCTGGCTGTATTGAGACAAATCACCCGAAATTCTCTGATATTGATTCTGTCAGTTAATAAAAAAGCTTATTATTGACACAAGATGCCGAATGGAAGTATGTGAAAAGAAAAGTTACAAAGACATACCCATGGGCTCTATCAGGTGCCCATACATTTGCTGTTTATTAGCAGAGAAAGTTTGTGCTGAACATTCAGTTACGATAAATAGCCGTGTACCATCCACCTAATTTTCATGACTGAGCCTTGAACACTTAGATGAAAGATATTCTCATAAATGTTTGTTAAAATATTACATTTATTGTAATAAGTGAACGATGCACTTGATGGTTGAATATGAAACAAACATACTCTAATATACAGTGCCTTGAAGAAGTATTCATACCCCTTGAAATTTTCTACTATACATGTCACGTTACAACCAAAAACGTAAATGTATTTTTTTGGGATTTGGGTGGCACATAATTGTGAAGTGTAGGGAAAATGATAAATGGTTTTCAATTTTTTTTTACAAATGCATATGTGAGTGTGGCATGCATTTTTATTCAGCCCCATTTACTCTGATACCCCTAACTAAAGTCTAGTGGAACCAATTGCCTTCAGAAGTCACCTAATTGATAAATAGAGTCCACCTGTGTGTAATTTAATCTCTGTATAAATACAGCTGTTCTGTGAAGCCCTCAGAGGTTTGTTAGAGAACCTTAGGCCAATGAAGGCCAAATAACACACCAAATAACACACCAGACAGATCAGGGATAAAGTTGTGGAGAAGTTTAAAGCAGGGTTAGGTTATGAAAAATATCCCAAGCTTGGAACATCCCAAGGAGCACTGTTCAATCCATCATCTGAGAATGAAAAGAGAATGGCGCAACTGCAAACCTACCAAGACATGGTCGTCCACCTAAACTGACAGGCTGGGCAAGGACAGCATTAATCAGAGAAGCAGCCAAGAGGCCCATGGTAACTCTGGAGGAGCTACAGAGATCCACAGCTCAGGTATGAGAATCTGTCCACAGGATAACTATTAGTCATGCACTCCACAAATCTGGCCTTTATGGAAGAGTGGCAAGAAGAAAGCCATTGCTGAAAGAAAGCCATAAGATGTCCAGTTTGCAAGAAGCCATGTGGGGGACACAGCAAACATGTGGAAGAAGATGCTCTGGTCAGCTGAGACCAAAATGTAACTTTTTGCCCTAAAAGCAAAATGCTATGTGTGGCTGAAAGCTAACACTGCATATCACCCTGAACACTCCACCCACACTGTGAACCATGGTGGTGGCAGCATCATGTTGTGGTGATGCTTTTCTTCAGTAGGGACAGGGAAGCTGGTCAGAGTTGATAGGAAGATGGATGGAGCCAAATACAGGGCAATCTTAGAAGAAAACTGGTTACAGTCTGCAAAACACTTGAGACTGGGTTGGACGTTCCCCTTTCAGCAGGACAACAAACCTAAATATATAGCCAGAACTGCAATGGAATGGTTTAGATCAAAGCATATTCATGTGTTAGAATGGTCCAGTCAAAGCTCAGACCCAAATCTAATTGAGAATCTGTGGCAAGACTTAAAAATTGCTGTTCACAGACACTCGCCATCCAATCTGACAGAGCTTGGGCTATTTTGCAAGGAAGAATAGATAAAAATGTCACTCTGTAGATCATCGCCAAAATACTTGCAGCTGTAATTGGACCGAAAGGTGGTTCTACAAAGTATTGACTCAGGGGGGGCTGAATACAAATGCACAACACACTTTTCACATATTTATTTGTAAAAAATGTTGAAAACCATTTATCATTTTCCTTCCACATCACAATTGTGTGCCACTTTGTGTTGGTCTATCACATAACATCCCAATAAAATACATTTACGTTTTTGGTTGTAACATGACAAAATGAGGAAAATGTCAAGGGGTATGAATACATTTTCAAGGCACTGTATAATTAAAAAAAAAAAATTCAGATTTATTTGCATTTCTTTTAACTAGATCCTGGACAGCAGTTAATTCTTATATGTGTTTTATTATATAATTTTCATAATGTTTAGTGATTGTGCATGTCAGATAGAATGTGAGTTTTGAAAGTGAACCACTCCACACTAAAGACTGGTGAACCAATCCACAAATGTCAGAGTTTCAACTACACAATTATTCATGCCATTTTGCTACTACAGTCAGGTCCATAAATATTGGGACATCGACACAATTCTAATCTTTTTGACTCTATACACCACCACAATGGATTTGAAATGAAACGAACAAGATGTGCTTTAACTGCAGACTTTCAGCTTTAATTTGAGGGTGTTTACATCCAAATCAGGTGAACTGTGTAGGAATTACAACAGTTTGTATATGTGCCTCCCACTTTTTAAGGGACCAAAAGTAATGGGACAGATTAACAATCATAAATCAAACTTTCACTTTTTAATATTTGGCTGCAAATCCTTTGCAGTCAATTACAGCCTGAAGTCTGGAATGCATAGACATCACCAGATGCCAGGTTTCATCCCTGGTGATGCTCTGCCAGGCCTCTACTGCTACTGTCTTCAGTTCCTGCATGTTCTTGGGGCATTTTCCCTTCAGTTTTGTCTTCAGCAAGTGAAATGCACGCTCAATCGGATTTAGGTCAGGTGATTGACTTGGCCATTGCATAACATTCCACTTCTTTCCTTTAAAAAACTCTTTGGTTGCTTTCGCAGTATGCTTCGGGTCATTGCCATCTGCACTGTGAAGCGCCGTCTAATGAGTTCATCATCAATAAATACAAGAGAACCAGTTCCATTGGCAGCCATACATGCCCACACCATGACACTACCACCACCATGCTTCACTGATGAGGTGGTATGCTTTGGATCATGAGCAGTTCCTTTCCTTCTCCATACTCTTCTCTTCCCATCATTCTAGTACAAGTTGATCTTGGTCTAATCTGTCCATAGGATGTTGTTTCAGAACTGTGAAGGTTTTTAGATGTTGTTTGGCAAACTCTAATCTGGCCTTCCTGTTTTTGAGGCTCACCAATGGTTTACATCTTGTGGCGAACCCTCTGTATTCACTCTGGTGAAGTCTTCTCTTGATTGTTGACTTTGACACACATACACATACCTCCTGGAGAGTGTTCTTGATCTGGCCAACTGTTGTGAAGGGTATTTTCTTCACCAGGGAAAGAATTATTCGGTCATCCACCACAGTAGTTTTCCATGGTCTTCCAGATCTTTTGGTGTTGCTAAGCTCACAGGTGCTTCTTTCTTTTTAAGGATGTTCCAAACAGTTGATTTGACCACACCTAATGTTTTTGCTATCTCTCTGATGGGTTTGTTTTGTTTTTTCAGCCTAATGATGGCTTTCTTCACTGATAGTGACAGCTCTTTGGATCTCATATTGAGAGTTGACAACAACAGATTCCAAATGCAGATAGCACACTTGAAATGAACTCTGGACCTTTTATCTGCTCCTTGTAAAATGGGATAATGAGGGAATAACACACACCTGGCCATGGAACAGCTGAGCAGCCAATTGTCCCATTACTTTTGGTCCCTTAAAAAGTGGAAGGCACATATACAAACTGTTGGAATTCCGTCTGCAGTTAAAGCACATCTTGTTCATTTCAAATCCATTGTGGTGGTGTATAAAGCCAAAAATATTAGAATTGTGTCAATGTCCCAATATTTATGGATCTGACTGTATATGTAACCTTTTTAACATTAAGCCTGGTAAATGATACCACAATGCACCTCACTGTGTTTCAGGTATTACTATGCGTGTTAAAATGTGTATTTTTACAGCATATTACTGGAATGTGCTGGTGTAAATAGGCACTTAGAGATTAAAAAGCTAGCAGGCTGCTAAGTCAGTTTTGGGATGGGAAGATTGCTCTGAGCTGATATAATAAAAAGGAAAGTACTTTCTGCTGTAATTTTTAAAATGGTATTAAACCCAAAAGCATACGTTTATTATACTGCAGCTTACCATTTATGAGATATGAAGGCTGCATTAATTTTCCATTTTAGGCTTTCTTTTCTTTATTTTTATCTAGTGATCCAGCCAGTAAGTCTGTTGTTTTTCAAGAGAACAAGCTCTCCAGCAGAATGTATCAGTTATAGAAATGAGACAAACCATTTAACACTAGCTAGGGTGCTTACAATGCTCAGCTTTTATCTTGTTGTAAAATCTTTATCCCAAAATAAAAAAAACTGCTGTAACTGCCTATACAGTGTTAGCTGGAGTTTGGGTTCAATTTATTAGTGAATTAAATCTGCTAGCACATCTAACACTCCACTCCCCCCAGACTGACAATGCTGCTGTCCAAAGGTGCTCCCTATGCTCCTTCATTCGTAGTGGAGGCACTCTAATACAGGAGGTGTGCTACTGGCCAGATCACCAGGTGAAAACAGAGGATAAATAAGCCAAAGGAAAGAAAATGGATGCAGCCACCACATCTGATGTTTGGTAAACTGCAATATATTACATTTTTGGTTTGGGATTTCTTTACCTCATTAATGATGAATTTCTCCAAAGGGTAAGAACCCACAGGCTCTTAACCACTTGCCGACCGTCAACCGCAGGTTGACGGCGACAAGATGGCTCTCCTGGGCAAACCACAGTCATATGACGGCGGCTGCCAGATCGTGCACTCTCTGTGTCCGGGGGGGCCAGGGAGCGGGTGCGGCGGACTCGATCTCCGCCGGCTACCCGCGATGCCCCCCCCCCGCAGTGAAAGAACAGAGGTCCGTGTAAGTAAACATGGATCTCCGTTCTGTTAGAGGGGGAAGGGAGTGATCACAGCCTTCCTCTATATGGAAGCTGTGATCATTCCCCTCCCCCTGCCAGTCAAACACTAAGACAGTTAGAACACGCCCAGGGAACACAGTTAACCCTTAGAGCGCCATCCCAGGTTATCCCCTTCACTGCCAATGGCATTTACACAGTAATCAGTGCATTTTTATAGCACTGATCGCTGTATAAATGCCAATGGTCCCAAAAAAGTGTCAAAATGTTCCAACATGTCCGTTGCAATATCGCAGTACCGCTAAAAATCACAGATCGCCGCCATTACTAGTAAAAAATAAAAAAAATTAAAAACCCCAGAAATTAATTCTCATCATTTGTAAACGCGGCAACTTTTGCGCAAACCAATCAATAAACGCTGATTGCGATTTTTTTTATCACAGATATGGGTAAGAATATAAATCGGCCAAAACTGATGAAAAAAAATGTTTTTTTATATTTTTTTTTGGATTTGTATTTTAGCAAAAAGTAAGAAATTAGTTTTTTTTTTTGCAAAATTGTCGCTCTTCTTTTGTTTATAGCGGCAATCAGAAATTACGCAGCGGTGATCAAATACCACCAAAAGAAAGCTCTATTTGTGGGCAAAAAAGGACGCAAATTTTGTTTGGGTACAACGTCACATGACCGCGCAATTGTCAGTTAAAGCGATGCAGTGCTGAATCGCAAAAAGGGCTCTGGTCAGGAAGGGGGCAAATCCTTCCGGGGCTGAAGTGGTTAAGTTCGGCTTCAGTTGCCGAAACTGCAGGCTCCCTGGACTGGTAAGTGTCTATATATTAAAAGTCAACAGCTACAGTATTTGTAGCTGCTGACTTTTCATTTTTCTTTCCCAGGCTGGACCTCCTCTTTAACTAGTGCACACAGTGAAGCCTGATCTCTGAGTTGGGGAACTGCCTTAATGTTTGATTCTTCACATGATCACAATCTCCGACTGGTTCTGCGTGAGAGGTAACGCCATGTGCACAGGTGCAGATGACCCTGCCCCCATATATCACATTCTTTAACACAGGGTTGTCAGCTTCTGAATATGCAGTACGTATATTTGCCTGACTCCTTTAACCCAAATTGTCATTCACAATATCTGTGGGGATGTTCCTTTGCTGACCCCGCACGTTTTGTGGATGTTAGTCTGGATGCAGAGGCAGTCCTACTAATTTGCAAAGTTCCAGCCAGTACACTGGACATAATGCATGTGTGAAGACTCATCAATTGATCCACTTTGCAAATATACAGCTTGCATCATTTAAAGTTGGAAGGTGTTCACCGAAGTGTTCTTTAATGCCATTGTCCATTTATGCTATGTGGGAAGCACATGCAAGACAGATTCACATACTTTATACAGGAGTTATCCACATTTAAAAGTTCCATTTGAGGACTAACGAGTGCTTCTTACTTGCACATAAGCCATGGTCCCAGGTTGTTATACTGGATTCTCAAATGAGTGTACACATTGAAAAGGATGCTATGAGTTTTAAATATGCAGATTGGGCTGATCCATACAGTTGGATTTATTATTTTGATATACAGTATGCTTTGTGTTATGGACACACATTAGGGGCATATGTATGGACCAGATGTAGTGGCGTTATACTTTAATGTATTACTCTTGGCCAAGATTTTTTAAACTTTTTTTTATTGAATATCTGTGAGCTTTAGGCACATATACTGTATGTATGAATGCATGAACTTTGATGTGTTTTCTACCATTTTAATTGAATTTAGTATAGTAGGTGGGGTTTTTGTAGTCATAGCCAGGTTTTTAGTATTTTGGAGATTAATGTACCCCCGCTATTTTACAAATCCATGGTTAAAGGACCATCTCATACTTCAGGACAGTCCATTAATCTCCTAGAAAGTTAGCCACTCCTTAAACAAAAATTGTTTCCCCCTTCAAAAAAGGAACCCTAGCTTTTACTTTTTTTAGAGATATCTTAATTATATTGTAAGCATCTCAAACTGATGTCAAGCGCATGCTGCATTTGCCTGTTTACACAGGCCCTATGGTTGATCTCTTAGGGCAAGCAAATACTGTATGCATGCTGTAAATAGCTTAACTTTTGTAAAAATACATTTATTTTTCCCCATTCTCAACCATCCTTGTATAAATCCTTGCTCCAAAGTGTGAATGTACTTTCTGTTGAAGAGACCGATCTCTTATATCTGGTGTCTGTGGTTGGGTGACTGGTTTCAACAATGAGAATTAGTGATATTGCAGATAGAAGGCATTGTGCAAGAAGGGGTGGGTGTCCTAAAAATGTTCCTATGAGGCCTTATAATTTATAGTTATGCCCCTGGATAGAGATGCTATGTGGCATGGTTGCACAAGGAGTTGCATGTTTTTTTTTTTTTTAATTAAAGCTTTTACATAATTGGCTTTCATTCCTAACTTCTGGCTCTATCTTAATATGACCCAAGACTCCTTTTGTGAGATCCCCTGCAAAGGTATCATTTTTGCTGTACACTGCAGTCTTGACTTACTGCTTTGTTTGAAAGGTGGTAGTCATTTTTCTAAACAGGATTCCTAAATTGACATGCTTTGGTAAGACCCCCTCTGTGGCCCTCACTAGTAAGGTATCAGTTTTTTTTATATTTGCTGGACAGGATGGAGACTATGGCTTTTCTCAAGTGCTGCATAAATAAATGATGATCCACCAAGATTAAAAGTGCTGATTGACCATACAGATGCTCACCTGCTCATTAACAAGCCACATTAAGTAGTATCATCCCAATCCTGAGACACCAATAAAAAACACCATAAAATATTTATATAGAAAAGCGAGCTAGGAACCACTAAATTCTCCCAAGAAACCAATCTGTCCACATCCCAAAATTTGAATAGCAAAGGAAAAAGGGCCCCAGAGGGACTTTAAAGACAGATGGGGAGAAATTGTAACAATATATAAAAGTATAGCAAGCTGTATTGAGTACAAAATAAGGATAAAAAGTTCATATTACAAAAGAGCAATAATTAAAAAATTGCCACAGTGATGTATATACACAGTAGAACATAAAAGCACCAAAATAGATGGAGTGGCTGGAACAACAAAGAGGGCCCAATAATGGTATAGGCCACAAGGTGGGGGTGGTTTACAGCTGTCCAACGACCAACGCGTTTCGGACTTTTACAAGTTGTTTCCTTCATTAGGGGAGCGTTTCAAGGTGCAGTGTGTCTATAATTGTAACAGTAATTATTAAATAACTGATAATACAACCAACAATCAATTGCAAGACACGCTACCTACTAGTTTGCATATTGCATTTCTCTCATGTCCACTGTGATGCTATGTAATTTGTACAACTACATCTGCCTAGAATGCTTCATTGATTGTTGGTTGTATTATCAGTTATTTAATAATTACTATTATACAGAGAAAAAACATAGAGTTTACCATAGAGCAGCTACAAACTTATAAACACTGCCATCTACTGGCTGATGAAGTTGTGACACAAAATATATGAACAATGTATTGCAACACATATTCACTTTTATCTGCAAATTCAGATTTGCAGTGTGAATATTTATCAGTTGGGGAAGTTGCACATCGGATTTGCTTGGATCAACAGCAGGGTCAGTTTTGACTGGGATGGTTATCTTTTCTGTTGAAATAAAAAGATTGTTTATGTCTATCTTAAATGACTGAAATAGCTAAATGCAGGGAGCTACTTTTTAATATGAAGACATCCACATGAGCACAGAAAAGGAAACTTTTGACCTTTATATAAATTGGCTGTGCTACCTATTCCACTTTGGCTGCATTTTAGTCTAAATTAGATTTTAGAGTTCCATTTAGTAACATCCTCCTATGGTATTACTGAACAGGAAGCCATCTCTATTTTATCTAATATCATTTTAATAAATGTTTCATAAAATGTCTATTACCATTACAGTTTATCAATGCACAGAAAAAGACAACTGTTAGAGATGAACATCATACTGTATATAAAACCCCTTTTATTACAGATATATATTTATTTCAAATTATAAAGGTAGTTATGTAGAACTAATGCATGTACCTTATATTAGCCTAGCATAATCCCCCTACTAATGTATCATTCAGGCTGGGCCCTCTTATTTTTAAAAGGGGCTTCCAGATTCCAATAAGCCCCCAGCCTGGGGACCCCCCACAACCACCAGGCCAGGGTTGTGGGGAAGAGTTCCTTGTCTTTATCAACATGGTGACAAGATGCTTTACCAGGGAGTCCCCCCTAGCCTGTTACCCCCCAAATTGAGGGCATATGGCCTGGTATGGTTCAGGGAGGGGGTACAAGCTCACCCCCCTTTTCATGGCCACCCAGGCTGTATGCTTGGAAAAGGGTTTAGTAAAAATTTTGAGGGGGAACTCACCTTTTTTTCTTTTTTTTATGTAAGGTTCCCCCTTAAATCCATACCAGAATCAAACAGGTTCAGTATAGAATTTTGGGTGGAACCCAATGTTGATTTTTTTTAACTCTGTACTTGCTACTGTATTTGCATTCACCTGTCACCTGGTCACCTGTCAGTCCAGAATCCCCAGCTGACAGCTAAAGGTGCTGGGTTAGAATTAATCAGTGATCATTGGGATACCAGCTGGCGCCGGCTCCCTGACCACCAGAAGGAAGCTTTCACATTAAGCAGCAGTAATATTCCCACTGTTAAATGTTTCACTGCAGACTGCAGCTCAGTCAAACATCCATTTGTTTTTCTTTTTACACAGGATTCTTCATAGACAGTACACAGTGTAGAAGTCTCCCTCATAATATTTCCCCTGCCGGTCAAATGTTTTTAGCCTTTAGTGTTAGACTGTCTTCTGTATTGGTAAATGCTTTTATGGTTGAATGTTATTACAGCTATTTTTCTCTTAAGATCGAATGTTAGAGAATGTTACGCAACCCCAGCGACAGGCAACAATTAAACCATTACATGCATATGACAAACATTGCGGTTATTATTCATTATGCTTGCATGAATGTTAACCTCCCTGGCGATATGATTATGTCAGATTTTTGCATCTAAAAGCAGTACATTGTTTTGCATTGAAATTTGGCATTTTATATTGTAGCCCTGTACTTATTAGGAATAACTCACTTAAATCTGTCCAAACAAGAGTCTAGTAGACATCCCGGGTATGATAAAGTTTGAAACACGAAATCATAAATTATAATATAATAAATAACTATAAATAATTATCAAAAATAATAACATAATAGTAATAAAATGTATTCAATAATGTAATCAAATCAAAAAAACTGAAATTTGCTAACTTGCAGAATTGTCGCTGTTGTCACTTTCACTGTCTGATGACAGATTTCCCCACAAATCAGTATCACTCAATGCTGCAAATGATTCTTATTTATTATCAGTGTTTTCTAGCTGATCAAAAACCACTTTTCATGTAAAGGAAACACTTTTTGGATGCTATGGACATTCTCAAGTTTCCAGGCAGAAAGAATGGCATATATAATATAAAAGTGCATGCAGGGCATGGAATGGACGTGTGATCCCAGTGCTCCGCACCGACTCAGCCAACTGGGCCCTTCTAAGCAAGAACTGAAGCTAGGTACGAGCCTGGCCGGTTCTCAGGAGCCCAGCTAGACCGGGGGACTTTCCTGGAGCCGCGTGAGGCCCAACCACGCAACTGCGGCACCCGCGATCGGCCTTTCATTCATGCGAGGCCGCGGCCCCGCTTCTTGATCGTGGCGGGCAGCAAGTCCCAGGAGAGTGGTAAGGGGGCCTGGCGGAGCCCATTCTCTTCTCAGTTGAGGTCCGGAGACTCCCCTGTAGATAAGGGGGCCACCAAAACAGTCTGGAGATCCTTTATGGTGGATAGGCACCCACGCTAGGCAGCGCTTCAGGCCTACCACCAGCTGAACAGAGCTATACAGACCTCACTGTGGTATACAGAGCCTGGGGACCCAGTGTCTCTTTAAAGCAAGAGGGGGATTTTTATATCCCATTGACTGTAGTTTCTATAAGTCATAGAAGAAGTACATGATTAACTTTCATTGAAAGGCTCAGTTACTATGGAGAAGGGGGCAGTCAGAAGGGACTTTACACGCCAGTCTGGCCTCACTGATCCAGCCCCAAAAGCAGACCCTATTGCCCTGAGATCACCACAGGTGACAGTTGATAGAGAGGACGACATGGAAGCAGGGCCAGAGGGGGGGGTCACAAATTCATTCCTCACCTGGTCCCCTTCCAGGAACTCCACTACCAGCCCAGACCCTTTCTCCAGCCTCCACTATTTCACTTTTGGAAAGGACACTAGACGAACTGATAACAACCCCACATAAGGACCAAGCAGCCGGTAATTTTCCTACTGTCTCTCCCGGTACTCTCTCCCCCGCTCTACATGCTGATTTCCAGATGATGATGGAGGTTTTTTCAAAGATGCTCTCTAAAGGTTTGGCCCAAACAGCCTCTCAAATACCTTCGGTTATTCAAGTGGACCTCCAAAACCTGGGCACCAGGATTGAGGCTATTGAACACAAAACAGAACAAACGTCCGCAAGGGCTAATCAGAACACAGCATGTATCCAGGACCTTCAAGACCAGCTAGAAACAGCACTGTCTAAAATAGACAACCTGGAAAACCGCTCAAGGAGATATAATTTCCGGATTAGGGGTCTCCCGGAGAGCATTACAGATGTCCGAGTAGCAGTCTCTGAGTTTGTCAAAGATATCATTCTGGACATTCCCGAACATCGTCTGGAGCTAGACAGAGTGCACAGAGCGTTACATCCCCCTCGCTCTGACAGATTGCCCAGAGACATAGTTGTGAAACCCCATTTTTACAGTGTGAAAGAGGAGATCATGAAAGCCTCTAGGAATTCTCCTCACTTGTCCATTCAAGGACATCCTATCCAAATATTTAAGGACCTATCGCCTTCTACCATTCAAAAAAGGAGATCCATGAAACCTCTCCTAGAGGTCCTCCAGAAGTTGTCTATCAAATATTAGTGGCCCTTTCCTTTCCGCCTTTCCTTCATATACAAAAGCAAGACTCATGGCTTCTCCACTTTTACAGAAGGAGAACATCTCTTATTACGTCTTAACCTCATCTCACAGGATTCCTTTGTAGCGCTGTCCAACAAAGCTCCACTTCTACATCATGGCCACGTCTGTTAATCCCACAGGGAAACTAATTGTCGCTACACACAATGTAAAAGGTCTTAACTCCCCAATGAAGAGGAAGAAATATTTCACAGCTGCCCACTCCCAGCATGTTGATGTGATTATGCTGCAGGAAACACACTTTCCAGGGCAGTTTAACCCTAAGTATGTTCACTCTATTTTTCCTGGCTAACGCTTCAGATAAGACTAGGGGTGTGGGTGTGTTTTTCGCCAAATGGATAGCATTCTCACCTCAGAGAGAGATCAAAGACCCTGAGGGTAAGTTTATGTTAGTATCGGGGGACTTGGGGGGTGTAATATTTACTTTTATCTCTTACTATGCCCCAAACCAGGGCCAAGCAAAAAATTTTCAAACAATGCTTAAGCTACTCTCCCCTCATCTGGAAGGGACTGTGATAATGGGGGGTGACTCTAACTTGGCATTTGATCAATCGCTGGACAAGTCGGGGGGTATTAAATCCTGGTTCCTTTGCCTAACAAAACATAGCCTCAAACTCGCGAAACTCCTCTATAACTTAGGGCTTGTTGATATATGGAGGGAATGTAACCCCAGAGTAAAAGATTACACTCATTACTCTGCCCCCCATCAGATCTTGGCAAGAATAGTTCACATCTTTACTCCAGCCTCAATCATCCCCTGGATTACTAAAGCCTATATAAGAGACTCTCCCCTGTCGGATCACTCGCTAGTCATAATACATGTTAAAACGGCCCTAGACCAAACAGGGAAACCTCCCTGGCGATTGAACGAATCCTTGTTTAACAACCCAGTACACTGTACGCTTCTAGAGAAGGAACTCAAGGAATATTTTCAGCTAAACGACAATGGAGAAGTTTCTCCCTCGACACTTTGGGAGGCTCACAAGGGGGTGATGAGAGGCAGGATTATCCAGCTTTCAGCTAGGCTGAAAAGGGAGAGGAAGAGTGACATTGAGAAATTAGAGAGGGACTTCCAGGCACTTTCTGAGGCTCATAAGAGGAACCCAACTCCCCATTCTAAGGCGCAACTAGAAGCAGGTAGGGTGGCCCTTAACCTTGTCTTGACCACCAAAACTGAGAGACAAATCCAATGGTCCAGAGCCCATTTCTATATGCAAAAAGACCAAATAGGTCCTAAATTGGCTGCCAGGCTGCCCCCCAGGTTTCGGTCTTTTTCTTTCCCAAAGATCAGGGATGAGGCGGGGGATTTAACTCAAAACCCCCTAAGGATCATGAGTACATTTCAGAAATATTATGCTAGCCTTTATGAAAAGGAGCATACATCCCCTTCCCCTTCCCAAGACACTTTTCTAAATAGGACTTCCTGGAACAACCGTTCACAGAAGCGGAAATCCTGGAAGTAATTAAAAACCTCAAGAAGGGCTCAGCTCCTGGGCCTGATGGTTTTTCCACAGGCTATTATATAACTTTTGGCCCCACCATTGCCCCCTTTCTAGCCAAACTTTTCAATTCCCTTCGGAATGGGTCTAAGCTCCAGAAGGAAGCTAATCTAGCATTTGTCTCAGTTATTCGCAAACCGGGTAAAGATCCATCAAATGTTAGCAATTATAGACCCATCTCATTAATCAATAACGACCTAAAAATCCTGACTAAAATCATGGCTAATAGATTGTCTAAATTTATCAGTAAATATGTTCATAAAGATCAAGTGGGTTTCATCCCAGGCAGACAAGGCTCGGACCAGATCTGAAGAGCGGATAATATTATCTCGCTTCTTAACTCTTAACTGGGATGGAGGACCACTTCAAGAGGGATACATATTGTCAGTAGATCTTCAAAAAGCATTTGATTCTGTTAGTTGGTCTTACCTGTTTGAGATCTTGTCCAGATGGGGCTTCGGCCCTAAATTTATCCAGACTCTAAGAGCTTTATACTCTAACCCTAGCGCTCATGTAAATTGCAAAACTGCTTCTCGGAGCCATTCCATATTGCCAAAGGGACTAGACAGGGATGCCCCCTCTCTCCCTTGATTTTTGCAATGGTGATTGAATCATTGGCAGTCGCTGTCAGAGAAAACCCTGATATTCAGGGAGTGCAGTGGGGTGGGCAAACACACAAATGCACTCTGTTCGCAGATGACTTGCTCTTATTCATTACTTCACCCCTCTCCTCTACCCCCTGTATTATAAAACTGCTTCAAGAATTTCGGAAAATCTCTGGGCTGCATGTAAATTAGTCTAAATCAGCGGCCTTAAATATCTCCTTTCTGGCCCCCACAGTCCAGAGACTCAGGGAACTCTATAAGTTCTCCTGGAGTCCCAACTATATTCCCTATCTGGGGGTCAGCCTGGCAGCTAATATCAAACACTTATACGAAATTAATTACCCTCCACTGTTTCGGAAACTAACTGAAGATCTCTCAAGATGGGACCAAGAGGGTCTTTCCTGGCTTGGTAGAATAAATGCAGTAAAGATGACATTACTCCCCAGAGCCCTGTACTTTTTCAGATCCCTCCCAATCCCTGTGAAGAAACAGCAATTACAAAGTTTGCAATCGCGTATAATTAAGTTCATCTGGGGGAGGAAGGGCTATAGGTGTTTTATATTATAAAACTCAATAAAAACGATTAAAACGAAAAGTGCATGCAGGGCACTGTACAAAGCACTAGGGACAAAGGGGATATGAAATGATTTCATACAGTAATATAATCTTACAGATTACAGTGTACTGTATGTTTACTATGTGTTTCACTATTTGAATTGCACCTACTTTGCAACAGATTAAAAAATGCTTCAAGCCTAACTCCAGGATATTGTGCATTTAAATTGTTTTTTTGAGCCAAGTCGGTCCAAACCAACTTTTTCCTTTACTAATCAATGCAGTGGCTATCAGCACTGTATACATTGTATTTAGCATTGGGTACATACAGTAAACATTGCTGTGTTGTGGCAGCAGTAAGGATACTTCCTATCCCCTTCCCAGAACAAAATTGATTTGGGTTGAAGGCTGCTCAGTCACCTATAGGAAGCCTTACTTTTTTAATAAATACAAAGCTTACTCTATTTGGCTGAGGTGGAGAGGAAGGCAGATGATGTCATGATATCCACCTCATCCTATCAGATGAAGCCTTATTCATTCATAAAGATACAAGGCTTCCTGTGAATGGTTTTGCTAGGGAAGTCCCTGTACCGCTTCTGGAACACAGGGCTGTATACTTCATGAAGCTGATGCTACATATAATTATACAGTGCTGACGGCTACTGCATCAGTTATTAAAGGAAATAGTTTGTTTGAACCAGCTTGGCCCTAAAAATCTATTTAAAGGTATAATGCTTCTGGAACTGGACTTCAAGACAACTGTATACATCAAGTCATGATGCCATACACACAGGCTGAATATCGGGTGGCATCAGCTGGTTCAATAGAAACCCGCTGACATTCAGCCCATGTGTGCGGCAGCCGGTCCGACAGAAGCTTGCTTCTGTCAAAGAGGCATGACTGAAAAAGGTCTACCAATTGTACCAATTGGCAACTGATCAGTGCTCTTAGTTATTGGCTGACTGGTGTGTTCTGGCAGGGTGCAGTCCTCCTGTCAGAACACAATAGCTCAGTGGGGGAGATCACTGTACTAACATTGCATAATTAGTACAGTGGTTCCTTCCAAGCTCTTCAGTTTTGCATTCAGCCCTCTTACTTGAATGAAATAAAAAAAATAATAGTGCCAGGCTTTAGGCTTCATTCACACGTGTGGTTGGGGGGGGTGACAGTAAACCAGGTATTTTTTTTATCATACCCCAACCACTCACCTGAACCTGGAAATGCAGATGCTCAAGATTGCACACATGCTGTGGCAAATATTTTAAAAAATGCTACATTCAGCAGGCATTACCACCATCAAACACAACCAATGCAGGTTAGTGGAGCTGCAGTGCAACTACCCCACAACTGCATGCAATGCACATGATTGTGGCATGGTAGTATGTCATTTACAGGGTTAAAAAACAGTAGCGAGGAGGCAGAATAATGCCCTCTTGAGAAGGCACCGTGGCACATGTGTGAATGAGTCCTTACTGAAACTTGGATTTACAAGCATTTTAAAAGCAATTGGATCAGTATGACAGCATCAGAAAAAGAGGTCAGCTATGGTTGCCTTTGTAAGTTCTATGTACTGGGTTTCTTTAAACTGCTGACCTTCCCCAACTCATGGATGGTGTATGAGTTCCATTGCAGTGATATCGCTCACAGCATCAGCCCTTAGCAGCCATTCAGACCAAAGCATTGCATACTAGCAGACACAAAGATGCAATCCTGTTGAGTTTGTGTCCGTAAAAGTACACAACATTACTGTATGTACACAGTGGCCTGTTTATGGAACCTAGTATGTGTGCAATGATGTATGCCACTGTATCAGGCTACACAATTGCCCAAGTGCATGATTCCCTAATGTTAAATATTTTCTCTCATCGTTTTAGTGACTGCTATTGTGATTAAGACTTTGTTAGATCTAAGTAACAGTAGTAATGTTAAATTTCCTTTGTGACCTTTGAACGGAAATCCAATAAACAGCAGGATGAATGGAAACTCTTTTTTTATCATGTTCAATACTGAATACAATAAATACACACCTGTTTGTATTTCTCTTGCTCTCTAGAGGTTATTCAGCATTTCTAAAACAGAAAGAAAGGATTACAGGATGTGTTTTAGATCCAGCACCTAACTTGTAAAACGTATTAAATGACTTGTAGACAGACATTACTCACATTGATCTGTTTCCAGACATGTTTCAGACTTTAGGCACATATAGAAACCAAGCAGATAATATACATATTTCTATTTATTGCAGTCAAAAAATAAAAATATGTGTCTACAGCAGACAAGAGAAAAAAAACTGGTGCATAAAGCAATTTGCTATTAGTATCTGTGTTGTTTGTACAAATTATTCATTCAATTAAAACACTGGAAATGTCATTTATATATGCAGGAAAGGTTTGTATTACCAAATTTAAATTTAAATAACTGTAACAGTCTATAGTGAAAATCTCCTAAAGCTGTAATTTCTGACATAGTAAATGCCTACATCTCCTGGTTTGAGGGAGCACAATGATGAATTCAGCAGCACAGGGTCAGCTAATGTAGAGCTCAAGATTTTGCCAGATTTTATCTCCTCGTTATCTGAGCCGGCATTGCAAATTGTTTCCCAGCATTTGAGAGATTATGGGTTCCTCTTTAAAATCATCCCATTGATTGATTCACCCATGATCAAAGTTTACAGCAGAACCACAGAAGTCCTCTCATCAGCTCAGCTCGCTCTCCTTATCCTACCTCAGCAGTCACTTGGTGGACTTCCAGCCTTCTAAACTCTTGGAAGATAAATTGCTCCACAGTCCCTACAGCTGCAATGACTATATAAGGACTTGAGTGTTAATAGACTGGCCACAAGTTCACTGTAAAGGCAAGTCTCCAGCTAAGGGTTCTTGCACACTGGGAGCAGAAAAAAAAATGCCGGAACCTCTGGCAGAAAAGGCAGCATTAAATATGTTTGTAGTAGCTCATATTGCACAAGTTTTTTAGGAGAGTTAATGGGCATTCACTTTTATAAGCGTTTTTTCCCAAAACATACTCCTCTGCTCATTTTTCATTATGATCAACGTACAACTGAGAACACCGAACGCATTTTTCCCCTTGAAAACTTTCTTTGTTTTCAGCCTCTAAACTCTCCTTTTGAAATATGCTTCTAAACTCCCTAATGTGCATGAACAACATTGAACTGCTTCTACAGGCATGAGTAAAAAATGGAAAACTTGTGTAGAAGCAGAGTTTTTAAGCCCAGTGTGCATGGACCCTAAAACTTTTTTTTAATATAGCAGGGAAGAGTTAGAACCTTTGGCAGGTTAATTGTTAAATGTTATCTCTTTTCCAGTCAAATAGATTTTTCTTTCAATTATTTAGACTGTCTGCGTTCCATTTAAAAAAAATTCCATTCACTAATTTGAAATATGTCACCTTGACAGCATGCAATTACATATCTCTCTAAAGAGGGCACAAAAGGCAAAAAAACTGACCGATTTCCTTTAAGGCCTCTTTCACATGGAGTGCCCCCATTTTCCAGTACAGGATGCAGTTGTGTTCCATGCATCCATGTGCAGGCAGTCCCATTCATGTCAATGGGGATGCATCAGCTTCATAGACAGAGCCACTGCTCCCAATTTGACATCTGTGTGGGTGCATGTCCCTGAATGCAGACAGTGTGAGTTTGAGAACACACACCTGTAGCCACACTCTCTAAAGAGGACGCAAACAGCAAAAAAAATGCCTGACAGATTTTCTTTAAGGCCCCAGTCACATAGATATACTAAGCATACACCCATGCAGGTTGCCATGTTTGCCAGCATGAGATGCACAGGTCTTCCTGCATCCCCATGCAAGTATTCCAATTTACATCAATTGGAATACAGCAAATGCACAGACACAGCCGCCAATTTGACAACCGTGGGGGGTGCATGTCCCCAAGCACAGGCAGTGTGAGTTTAGGGGGACCCACCTGCATGCACCCACACAGATGTCAAAATAGGAGTAGCGGCTGAGTCTGTGCAGCTCCAGCATCCCATCTGACATGAATAGGACTGCCTGCATGGGGGTGCATGGAACACCTTTGCATCCCATGCAGGAAAAAATCATCCCTACACATGGGGTGCCTTTTCCACCCCTGTATTAATGATTCCCAAAATGCAAAACGTTCCATAATTGGAGGATGAGTGGACGAATGAAAGGTCTGCAAACTCCAATCACAGAATACTTTGCATTGTGAGAATCTATAGTATGGGTGATATGAGTAGATCATGGGAGCACTGTAAAATCTCAGGGCAGAAGATTGGGGATTTATACTGAAGAACCGGAGCCACTAGCACATGGGACATAATTCTTTGCTGGTGCTGTTAAAGAAAATCCAAAACAAAAAAAAAAGGAAATAAAACTAAACTTCAGCTTTAAGAATTTATTTGGTAGGAGAATTGTGCTACAGATTGGACTCGCTGAAGAAAGGTTAAATTGGATGTCTTGTCACAATAATAGAAAATTATTACAATTGAAGAATCAATAATATAATCAATTTGCTGTCTGTTTTATTCCAGACTCCTCACCTTTCCTGTGTATGACAAATGCTAATATCCCCATGATCTGACAGCTCTTGCATCTCTCAAATTAAACAAGCTTGATTGTATCTGCGTTGCCATTAGTAATCAAGCAGATAGTTTTATTTCATAAATTGCACTATAAAAATGACAATGCTAATCTAATCGGTTGTTATTAACAGACACATGTAATACATTGTGATTAAATGGGGATGATGTCAACTGTGCCCTACCAGTCTTTAAGTAGCAATATAAGCATTACATCAGTGGATATCCAGATCTGGGTATCATATAAAAAAAGAAAAAAAAAATCATCAAAAAAGAGTGTTGGTACTTTTATTGGATCATTTCCAATGGATGGCTTCATTCTGTTGATGCACAGGACAAGGAAATATTGGTGTAGCTGGGCATTTTACAATGCTGCTTATATTTTACAGTTTTTTTTTTTTGTTACATCAGTAGAATTCTTAGCTCCCACATTGGTTTTCTTCCCAACTTCCTTTTATTCAGTGGATGAAAAATGTATTGTTTGTTTAAATTCAAAGTATGGAATTTTTCAGTAACCATGTCTAGTGATCAAGTATTTGTTCTACATACATTGCATGTGTGCAATTGGTGGTTTAATTCAAATAATGTAAACTAATCAGTAACATAATTGCTTCTGATTAACTCAGCTTGGGTGATTTATTTATCTAGAATTCAGGTATCCAGAGCAAGTTCATGAGGGATAACAGTCAGTGGCTCTAAAATACTATAAACAAACTTGAAACTGTTCACTTATGGAAGAAAAAATACCTTTCAGTTACTAAAATAAACTTAAAGTGAAGGTGCATCTTTAATTGGTTGAGAGTTGAATTAAAGGGCGATGCTTGGTTAGCTATTGGAGTTGTATATATTATTTTGATTCACTGCAAAACACAGGGAAATGGTTGCTGCTACCTACTACTGCCACTCATATCATTCACAAGAACACAAATCTTCATTATTATTAATATTTAAAACAGCATGTTAATGTGTGCACCCTTCAGTGTTCTCCCACAAAAAATAAAAAAAGCATTGTAATTTCTAATTCTTCTCTATGAAAGCAACTAAAGCAATTAAAACAAAATCTATTCTACTACTACTACTACTACTACTGCCACTACCCTACTATTTTTGTTATTATTTTGATATTATTAACAACATTTGTTTATTTTTCCAGTGACTTTTTTAGGCAGAACTAAGCTTTAGTGTAAAAACTTTGCAAAAAAAAAAAAAATAGTCCATGCATGCATAGCTGCAAACCACTGTATTGTGGTGGTGTGTTTTGCTTTCAAATATTTTTATTGGGTTTAGCAAGAAGGATACAATCTATGTTTAAAAGATGATATTCTCTTAAATAGAATAAGTAGCATTGTGTGAAGCCGAAGAGTACATGAAAACATTAAGCAGGTTAATGACACCATATCAAAACAGTTATGCAAAAATAAAAGTAATAAAGGCCACAACTTAGCGATGATGTAATTCTGTCTAGATCACATTTAAAGGATGCTATAATTAACAGTAACGCCCCTAATGGGAACAATCTGCGTGACCGCTAATTAATCAGGAGTTAAAACCTAAGAAGTAGTGATCAAACTTGGAGAAAAGAACACCAACAACAGGAAGGGATACTGTATGAACCAGTTCAATCTAAGTAGAAGTAGAGTAGGATCCCTAAACTGGACAGAAGGTAATCTTAGGTAGATATAGAAAATATAGGAAAGAAAAAGAAAATAAGAGCAAGAGATAGGGTAGGAAAAGGGGAAAGTCAGAAAGAAGGGTGTTCCTACAGGGTATGATTAAACCCCATAAAAGTTGCCCAGGGTTCCCAAGTGATGTCAAATTTTTCTGTAGTGTCCAGGAGCACACTAACCATCTTTTCTTGGGCCATAATGAAGGAAACCCCTCTCTTTGCAACACGAAAAGAGACCCTTGGGTGTTTCCAGGCCTTGGCTATCGTGAGTTTGGCGCCCAGAAGAATGAAATGGATGGGGTTCTGCATATGTTTGGAGGCCCCTCAACTGGGAAGTTAACAAGGGAAATAGATGGAGATTTTGGGACAGTTAGGCCAGAGGGAGAAAGTTTTGTTTCAAAAGGATCTAATTTCAAGGGTAGCTCCACCAAATGTGAAGCATATCACCCCTGCCCCAGCAGCCTCTGAAACACAAAGGAGAGGTTGTGGGAAACATTTTAGAAAGTCTGGTTGGAACCAAGTAACATCTTGTTGTTATTTTCAAGCTGGCTTCCACTAAACCCATGTTAAGGATCCCTTTATAATACCTGAAAAAGTTCTTATGCCAGAACTCTAGGTCCCATTCCTGCTCAAGATCTTGCTCCCAAGATAGCATGTAAGGGGCTTTCTCCTGAGCTGAAGAAAGTGCTGCATAAACTATTGAGACCCCCCCCGAAGCATGGCTTGACCGCTCCATTGTTCATAGTTTGAGTTGACCTGTTTTTTAGGTTTTTCTGACCACAGTTTGTGTAAGAATCCAGGTATTTGAGTAAAGCAGAAATTTTCTGAGGCAGGCATGTCTAATTTGCTAAGGAAAAAGGATTTAGTCAAAGGGCCCAAGACCCTTGTTCAGCCACCAACCAAAGGCCCTGACCTCCATACCAGGAGGGAAATGAGGGTTCCTAAACAAATGCACTAGGGGAGTGAGATTGGATACTAGTCCCGAGTGGCCTTTGAGTTTATCCCAGAGGGAAAACGAGTACGACAGTGTAAGGGCCATAATTGCGGGTCTCATATGCTTTGGGCACCAAAGGAGATAATCAAGCGTGTGGAGTGGTACTGCCTCCCTTTCCATTAAAACCCAACCTGGGACTGCAACCGGTGAGTAGACCGCTGAGATCTGAACAATCTGATCTGATTGGTAGTACCAGGTGAGGTTGGGAAGTCCCAAGCCACACTGATTACAGGGCCTAAATAAGCAGGACTTAGATAGTTGTTGGCCCTTCTTTCCCCATATAAACCGAATGATCTTAGCTTGGATGTGTTTGAGTTTATCTTCCATCACCTTGATAGATAGGGAATGAAAAAATATAGGAAGAAGGGTAATTTTGGAAGCGTTCAGTCTACCAATCCAGGACAGGTTGTGTTGACCCCATTCACTAATGTCATCTGACAATTTTTTAAATAGGGGAGGGTAATTAGCTGCGTATAGGAGTTCTACTTTGGGAGCTAAGTTAATTCCTAAATAGGGTATCGTGGAGTTACTCCAAGCGGTTCTAAAATGATCTTTTAGTCTGGTGACTAAAGAATCCGGAAGAGAAAGGTTTAAAGCTTGGGACTTGCTATAATTTACTTGTAATCCCGAAATATTACCAAATTTATCTAGAAGCTGGCAGACATTAGGGAGGGAGATCAGAGGGGATGTGATAAAAAGTTGGAGGTCGTCGACAAAGAGCGCACACTTATGGGTTTGGGGACCACAATTTACCCCATGGATGTCAGGATGGTTGCATATGGAAGTCGCTAAATTTTCTATAGCTATTGCAAACAAGGCGACATTGGCAACAAGGGGCAACCTTGTCTGGTTCCCTTCACGATCTGAAAGGGCTCTGAATAGTAGCCTTGCATTCTCACTTGGGCTGTGGGGCAGGAGAACAAGGCGAAATTCACGTTGAGGAAGGAATGAACAGCCAAACCCCCATCTCTTAAGCATTTCCTGGAGGTATGGCCAGAATACTGAATCAAAAGCTTTACAAAGGTCCAATGACAATAAGAAGCTTTTCTGTGCCTCCTGACTCCCATCCCATCGAGAGTTTAGGAAGGGGATTATGTCAATTGCCCTCCTAATTTGATCAGGGCCCTGTCTGCCCGGGACAAAAACCACCTGATCCCTATGAATGTAGAGACTGATAAAAGATGCTAATCCACTTCCGGTTCCGGCGCCAATGGGTGAGGGATAACGCGCTGCAGCTCCGACATTCCTGGAATAATCCGGCTTACAAATACAGCTCCCGACCCCCGCTACCTGGGCTTAACGGCCTCGCAATGGTGCCCCCATCCATGGAGCGGTTCCTCACCAGCTCCCGGGCCAGCTCGCCTACCCTGGCCCACACATGGCCACAAGGCCTGCCTCCAGACGCATGCAACATAGCCGTCTGCACTACAGCCAAGGGAGCGAGCGTGGAGATGCAGCCAACGGGTCCTCTGGGAATGGCCGCACAGGACTCTTATCAACAGATCCCTCAAGTGGTGGCAGCGCTTCTCCTCCCTAACATCACGGCGGCAGTGGACACAGCCATCTCTGCAGGTATACAACAGATTAAAAGGGAGATAGGAGAACAGGCAAAGAGATTGTCAACGGCTGAGGCAAGGATTTCTGATTTAGAGGACAAGCTTTATCAGAACACGGGGACACTGGAACAACATGCAAAAATACATGGAGCAATACAGGAAAAGCTCCAGGATCTAGAACATAGATCCAGGAGGAACAATTTGAGAATTTTAGGACTCCCTGAGTCTTATCCTAATAATACCCTGCACCAGCTATGTGCAGCCCGCATTCCTGAAGCACTAGGCCTTCCTCACTACTGTGTAGTAGAAAGAGCACACAGAGTTGGAGCTCCAGATAGCAACAGGAAAACGGCCAGGCCAGTATTGTAAGGTACTTGAATTATGCAGACAGACTAGCCATCCTTCAGGCCTTTCGCAAATCCCGCAATCTCAGCATAGAAGGCGCAAACATATTGCTATTTGCGGATTACTCTGCAGAAGTGTCAAAAAAAAGGAAGGAATTTCAACCCATATGTGCAGCACTATACAAACAGGGCCTACGCTTCACCCTTGCCTTCCCTGCGGTGTTGCGACTGCAAACGCCTAGCGGAGACCAACTATCCTTTCATACACCGGAGGAAGCTGACTACTACCTGAGATGTAATTTGAACCACCATGGAGATACCTCCTTAGCCATGGATACCCTGCAACCTACAGCGAGAGAACAAAGAAGCCCTAGAAAAGATCCACCAATAAGGCTCCGTTCCAACTACTCTGACAAGGGCACTCCTCATCCTTAACCCCGGATGGAACCCGCGGGCACATTCCACTTCAACCATATCATAGGATCCAACTTGTCTTTTCATCATCGCACCAGAGGACACCAAATCCCTCGATATTGTTAAATGTTGCGGGAGCAGCTAATTACCAATATAGCTTCCCCGGGCTGTCAGTTACGCCGGATTTGGTTTTGGTACCATGAATATTTATCCTAGGTTTGATCCTATAACACATGTCTTTTTCTCCCCCACCCCTATCCTCCCCTCTCGCTGCAGGTTCGCTCCTATGTTCACCACCCTCAGAAATCACACTCCTGATATACCAACCGTAAGTCATCCCACCTACAATGTTTTTAAATACTTATAGGCAACAGTGCATCATACCCCCATCACTTAAGGTACTACCATGAAAATAGTTTCCTGGAACATAAAAGGTCTTAGGTCCCCGTCAAAACGTATGAAAGTGCTTAGACACCTAAAAAGGTTAAATGAGTAAGCTCGTAATCGAGTGAAATGCGTCTACCACATTGTTCTGTACCCTACATGGCTCATTTTCTACAATAAAAACACAGTCACCAGCTTCAGTTGTGGAGTGCCGCCGTTTGTTATTTGTTTCCTAAAAAGGTTAAACACTGACATTGCCCTACTACAGGAAACCCATCTATTGTTGGAAGACTTCCACCGTCTCCAAAAACTGTGGGTGGGCAAGGTCATTGGCTCCCCAGCAGTGGGCAGAAAAGCAGGAGTCATTTTACTTCTCCATAAAAGACTAAACTACGGTATCATTTCGGTAGACAGCGACACGGCGGGTCGCATGACGACTGCACGCCTACAGTTCCAAAATAAAAACAAAAATATCACCAATGTATACGCTCCCAACTCGCCCTCGCCCACTTTTTTTCAAAATCTCACACAGTGGACCCTGAAAGACTCACTTACTCCACATCTAATAGGGGGAGACTTTTAACAATCAGAAGGACCGGACGCACCGAGATTGTAAGATCCCGGAAATACATGCTACTCGTCCCTCCTTACTTGCCCATTTCCTCACAGGAACCCAATTAATAGACCCATGGCGCATGTCCCACCCTCTAGAAAAACAATATACATACTACTCGGCCCCCCACAAATGATTTGCTGGGTTAGATTACCTCCTAGTGTCACCATCACTACTACAACAAATTGGGACACGGATATTCATGACATGGTGATATCTGATCATGCCCCCATCTCAGTCACGATAGAAACCCCTCACTGGCAAACACTCCCAACATTTGGAGATTCCCTTCTTTCTTGGCCCAAGATGATAAACTCCAAACAGTCTTAGAAGAAGCTTGGCACGAATTTTTAGACACAAACAGGGAACACATCCCCAATCCAAATTTATTATGGGAAGCAGGAAAAGCATTTTTACGCGGCAAAATCATCTCGTACGCGGCCTTCCGTAAGGAAGAATCACTTAAAAAGTACAAGACATCTAGTCAGCGGCTTAAGGAGGCCCAACAAAAATGAATCCAGACCGATACTCAAGACAACAAAACAGAACTAGACTTTGACAAGTGGGTGGAACGTCAAGAGCGCATGAAATACGTGCACTATGACCTACAATTACACAAACATGGCAATAAAGCAGGCAAACTGTTGGCGAGACTCAGCAAAGGCCATTTCTCACCTACTTACATTACATCTCTAAGAGACAACCAAGGCAACATAATATCTACACCTCCAGAAATTAACAATACTTCAGACCTTCTATGACTCACTTTATGCCCGTGACCGAACGGACCTCTCGCAGGCGGACATTTTCCTAAAAAAACCCAACCTACCTCAAGTAAACCAGACTCACTTAAACACACTGAATTCCCCCATCTCCCAGACTGAAATCGAAGACTCCATCAACTCCTCAGCCAATAACAAGTCCTCAGGTCCTGACGGTCTGACAGGAGAATTTTATAAATGAACAAAAAATTTCATTTCACCCACACTAAATCAAGTTTTTAATGGAATATGGGCTGGGGGACCATACCTCCCCTCTGGACAACAAGCATACATAAAACTGATAGCAAAAGAGGGCAAAGACCCCATGGAACCAGGATCCTACTGTCCCATATCTTTATTGAACGTCGACTCCAAATTACTGTCAAAAATAATTGCCACCTGCTTGGCACTTATACTACCGGAGTTGGTGCTCCCGGCACAGGTTGGCTTTGTCAAAGGCAGATCGGCATCAGCAAATATCAGAAAAGTACTGACTGTCCTGGATTATGCTAAAAACAATCCCTCCAAAGACATCGCCATAATTACACTCGATGCCGAGAAAGCCTTTGACAACGTCAGTTTCCAATGGTTGTCAAAAGTGCTAGAGGACTTTGGATTTTCTGGGCCAATATCCCATTTTGTCCAAAGCCTATATTTCTGTCCCTCAGCCAGAGTGGTAGCAGCCGGCCTTGTCTCGGACCCCATCTCACTACATAAGGGAACGAGACAGGGATGTCCCCTATCCCTGATACTTTTTAATTTAGCACTGGAGCCATTATCCCGCTACCTAAACCTCCAAGCTCTCTTACATGGGGTCAAGATAGGGAAAGCAGAGCTGCAGACAGCTCTATTTGCTGATGACATATTTATTTTCACGACCAACCCCCACAGACATCCCACAAATCCTTTCCAACAATTCCAAATTTGCGCTGGCCTAAAAATAAATTTCAACAAAAGTGAAGTATTGCCCCTGTGTAAACAAGGAAAGGAATCTTGGACTCTCACCTCCTCTTTCGCAATAGCACGACAACACATAACGTATCTGGGTGTGAATATAGGAAAGGACCCTGTCTCCATTTACTCCTTGAACTGTCCCCCCTAATCAAAAGAATCACGAATGAATTAAAATCCTGGAGGAGCCTTCCCCCTCTCGCTATTCGGGAGATGCCATCTATATAAAATGGTGAGTTTTTCTCGCCTTCTTTATCCCATGCAGACAATTCCAATTCTGACTAAACATGCTGATATCCAAAAAATCAATAGAGCATTGACAAGCTTTCTATGGAAAGGAAAAAGACCCCGTATTGCATTACCTAAACTATATCTCCCGAAGTGCAAAGGAGGGGCAGGGCTTCCCCACATTAGGTTATACAACTTATCCTGCCTTCTACGCACAGGACTAGATTGGCTGACCCAGAAGTCTAGATTCGCCAACTTCCAATTGGAGTCCGTGATGACTGCACCCTACAATCTCCCAGCCATCCTACATAGCAATCTAATAACACTGCCATATAATCTAAGGACCAACCTTCTTATCAGAGACGCCATCATCGCCTGGAGGGAAATTAGGAAAAAATTGAAAGCCTCCCCACATCTATCTATGCACCTCCCGATACGAGGTAATCCTATGCTACCAGCCTCCACTCAGCATGCAGCTTTTGCCATCTGGGAGCAGAAGGGCCTCACTAGACTATCTACTTTATACGACACAACGAAAGGTCTTATCAGACCCTACCAATCCATTCTGAAAGAATTCCAACTGGCACCCCAACATAAATTCCACCTCCATCAGGTGTCGTCATATGTAAACGACATATGCCCAAAGCCTGAATTCAGATTTAAACACACCTTCCTGGACAAATTACTCAAACTGGACAATATCTCCACCTCTGCCATTTACAAACCCCTCATACTATGTTCACCAAGTCGATAGACTCAACCTCAGCTAAAGCCTGGAACAAAGACTTGCAAAACGAAGACCTTCCCAAAATACTTTTAGAGGGGCACAGGTGAACTCTTAAACTATGCACCAATGAAGTGTGGAGAGAAACACAATTCAGAATAATTCATAGGGCTTACAACCCCCTATATAACACCGGACCCCCCCAGGGCGAGAAAGTTTTCCCGTGGTGCAAAACCTTGAGGCCATAACTGATGCATCGCTTCTGGAGCTGCCCACAAACCTCATCCTTCTGGCAACAAGTCCAAAGATATATAAAGGCCGTGACCTCCTTAGACATCCCGTTAGACCCGCAACTTATGATATTTGGATCAGAACCCAAATCACTCACTATACATGCCATACCAACAGTGCATCTCTAGACTGCTCAACTTTCCCACTGGATACATATCTGCCTTTTAGCCTCCAGAAAAGCTATCCTAAAATACTGGATTAAACCAAATCTGCCAACACTGGATGAAATTCAAAACCAAATGGTCCTCTTACTCCGCAGAGCCCTGTTAGACTGTTGTAACACTAACCGGACGGTAAAGAACCGCTGCCTTCAAAAATGACAAGCCTTCATATGGAAAACCTTCCCTAACAAAAACCTAGAAGACCTCAAACTCTCTTTCATACAGGAATTATCAGGAGACACCCTGACATTCCCAATAATGGAGCAAACCTGCACTACCACACCTCCCCTAACCCCCCCCCCCCTACAACCTCCATGAACATCTGACAAAAGACACACCTCTAAGTCAAATGCCATCACATCTCCTATTACTTTTCATTGGATGTGTTATTATTGTGAACAACCAACTTCTCTCTCTCTAAAATTGGTATACTTATGTAAAACATTGATACAAACTCGCTTGTTACTTTATCGACATTCCCTGAATCTGAATTAAGGCCACTCTCCTTAATGGACGAGGACGGGAGCGAATCCCCCCATTCCCCACCTCTTAGGGGAAGGGGGGGAGGCATCCTAGTCACCTTCTCTATTCAATTATCCTAGACGAAGGTTTCATCAGGTTTGGATACAGGAATTTACCCCATAGATACCTTTATCCCCTCCCCTGGACCCCACCCTCTCATACCTCAACAAGGGCTTCGGCCCTTTCTCTTCCCCTTAGAGACTATAACTATTCTCTAGAATTTGCAAGTTAATGCTCGTTCTGTATGGTTACCCGAATGTATACATGGATTTATCCTTACCCAATTATACAGGGTAATATGTTTGTAATTATTTTATCTGCTTTCTGTTATATACCTTGTACAAATTGAATAAAGTGATTATAAAAAAAAGATGCTAATCCGTCGGACAAGACTTTCGTAAGGATCTTCAAATCATTATTTATTAAGGAGATGGGCCTGTAGTTGCCTACTAAGGTGGGGTCTTTCCCGGGCTTTGGTATGACAGAAATGTATGTGGAGTTGAGGGTTTTATCTAGAGAATCTCCCTTCCTTAAGGAGTTGTAGAACCTAGCTAAGTGTGGAGCGAGGGTCAGTGCGAAGGCCTTATAATAAGGTATAGAAAACCCATCCAGCCCAGGGGTTGAATGTGTTTTTAGGTTTCTATTGACTTCTATGATCTCTTCAGAAGAGATTGGGGAGTGCATCAGAGAGCTATGTTGTTTCTCCAGTTTTGGAATTTGGCACTTATCTAAGAAAATGTGCATATCAGAGAGTTTTCTAGTTTTCTCAGGGCTATACAATTTCCTGTAAAACTCTGAGAATGCTCCCATTATTCGTTGAGGGTTTTGGGAAAGATTATCAGCTCCTATCTTTATTTTGAGTGAGTCCTAATTTTCGGGGCGAGTTTATTAGCAAGCATGGAGCCCAGCCTTTAGTAGTAGAATTTAGCACCTCTCCAGCACAGGCTTTTTTCCGCTCTCGAAGTTAAGGCCAGATTGAGTCCCAGGTGAGCAGCGTCCAATTCATTGGTGGAGATCGATTAAGGAGTACTTTTGTGATTTCTAGTGTCAAGTATTCTTTATCCAATTTTTCTATTTCAATTTGCTTTGTGGACCTGGGAAGCAATTTGAATCAGTCGGCCTCTAATCGTGGTTTTGTGCTCAGCCCATACTATAACTGGGGATATCTCTGGTGTGTTGTTATTAGAGAAAAATTCTTTAATGTTCTTCTCAATTATAAGTACTCTTATTGGGTCGCTAAGGAGGAATTCATTGAGTTTCCAGGGACCTCTCCCCGGAGAGGGGGGGGGGTCGCTGCAGGAGCAGAAAGATCATAGAATGATCAGACCACGCCGAGTCTCTGATGAAGGATTTTAAAGCTAAAGGAGTTTGATGTGCCTGGATAAGAATATGGTCTATTTTAGAGAATGATTGGTGTGGGTTGGAAAATGGATGTAGTCATGGGCAGAAGAGTTGATCTCTCTCCACCAGCCCTTGATGGAAAATCAATCTAGCAATATGAGAGCTTTGTTTGGTGGGTCTGATGTTATCGAGCTCCTGGTCGAAGGCAACATTCGAGTCACCGTCCAAGATAACATTTCCCTCTAGCAAGGGGGACAATACTTTGAGCATTGCTCTGCAAAAACCAGAGCGGACCTTTGTTGGCGGCATAGTAAGAAACAAAGGAATAGGTGGCACCATCTAAGGTCCCTTTTATGAGGATAAATCAACCCTCTAGATCTTTAAGTTCAGAGACTAAGGAAAATTTACATTTGTGAGAGAAGATTACAGCCACTCCCCTAGTTTTGTCCTCTGAATTAGCTAAGTAAAAAGTTGGGTACTTGGCGTGGATGAACGAGAGTCTGTAGCTGTTAGGAAAGTGAGTTTCCTGCAACAGGACAACATCCGCTTTTTGTGAGTTATGGTTTTGGAAAGATTTTTTTCCTTTAATTGGAGAGTTTAGGCCTTGCACACTCTGGGAGACCACTTTTAGGGGGAAACATGAACAATCATTTGCAGCCATTACCAGAGGGAGGGGAAAACAAGCATATACAGGCAGAACTCACCTCAGACCGAGATAGGAAGTTCAGACCAGATCTTGGGTCATGGAGAGAAAATACAAAAAGCACAACCCCAGCTCCCCGGATATTCCAAACAGCCACTGAAAGAGAAAAAGAATTAGTAAAAGAAGAATGAGAAAAGGAGGATATAGAGAAAGAGACAAGAGAAGTAAGGAGGACCAAAGGTCCCCGAGGATGAGGGGGAACAGTCCCTGGTACCTCTGCAATTACAACCAAGGTTGTCTCCTCTGCTGGAGAGGAGACAACCCTGTCTGAGAAAGAGAAAAGTTCAGTTTCTCAAAGACAGGAGGAGGGGCATGTTGGCCGCTCAAGCCAGGAGGCACTCCCGTGGAAAGAGCAAAAACCGTGAGAGCCTAAGACCCAAATGCCTTTGAAGGCACCCTTTCAAAACTACTTTAGTAACAACATTGTCATCTGTGGTATATTACATAATAATAAACAGAGGAACACCGAGAGTCTGTTAGCTTTCAAAAGGGAGAAATAGAGTTTGTAACTAGAGATAACATAGTAATTCTCCCCAGAAACTAGCATAAAGAAACAAAATAGTTAGCTCAGCTGAGCTGGAGTAACAGTGATATTACTCAAATTATGGGTATTAACCCTCTCCGCTACCAGTGTACCTCAATATCTGTGGTAGTCGAAGATCATGGTAGATGCTGTAGAGCAGTCGGAACTACCAACATGATGGGGAATGAAGGGGTAGCAAATTAGAAGATATGAAGATAGTTCCGTAGGATGGGAAGAAAAAACAAAATCTGGTTGAGTCAATCTTCATGGGAAACAGGTGGGAAGCAAACTTGCTGTGAGGTGAGGATACTCCTTTCAGGAAGGGATCAAGTCTTTGGACTTCTTGGTTTTCGATTTTCCCCAAACTGGATTCAAGGAGCTGGATGGGAGTTGTCGTTTGGAAAATCCTGAGACTGCGCTGGAGTGGGAGGTTCATGGGCCCAGCTGAATGAGTCCATGAGTCCAAGTTGAGCCAGGAGACGTTCGCCATCCAAAATTGATGAGAATGTATATATTTCGAGTTGAAAAGAAATTTCAGGCTGAAGGGGAAGAGCCACCAGTACTTGATGCTGTGTTGGGAGAGCACTGTTAGGAGTGGCTTAAGGGATCTACGCTTCTGTATTGTAGCAGGGGATAGATCAGTGAAAATTTGTAGCTTGTTGCCCTGAAAGACAACATTGGGCATTGAACGTGTTATTTGCATTACGTTCTCCTTAACAGAATAGTAGTGTGATTTTATGACTATTTCCCTGGGTAGCCCATCGGATATCGGAGGTTTCAAGGCCCTGTGCGCATGATCAAGCTCCAATTTGTGAAGAGGGATATCCGGGATGAGCAATTGTATAAATGAGCGTACAATTTCAGGGGTTTCTTTAAATGATTCGGGTAGCCCCCGGATGCTGATATTGTACCTCCTATTCCTGTTCTTGAGGTGGTCTTTTTTGTTGAGTGCAGCATCCAGTTGATTCTGCAAGTCTTGGATTCTGCCAGTTTGGTTTCTATTATTTCAATGCGGGAGCCTAAATTTTGCAAGTCTGCTTTGATTTCATTCTTAATCCTCACTGCAGTATTATTAAGTCCCCTTTCTAGAAGGTCTGCAAATCTTTTAAACATGTTAGCTATGTCTGTGGGCTGTGGCATGCTATGGATCTCATGAGGGGGTATGCCATGAGGCTGTGATGAGCCTGCTTCCATAGGGGAGAGGCCCAGTTCGTCCATGGCATGCTCTATGAGCGAGTCAGTCAAGGCTGGAGACTTAATCCCCGCCAGGGGGGTGCTTACATTTGACCCTGGGACTTGTAGTGCCACTAGAGCGCTGAGTTATGGGGTTGAGGGAGGAATCAGGATTTGCTGCCTAGGACTGGCCGCCATATTTGGAGCCGTGGTAAGCTGCCAGCTAACTGTCCGCTGAAGTCCCTCCATGCAGATCCCGCTGACATGGGGGGATCCCTGGTGTTTCACCTTCCTCCAGGAGCTGTTTGCGGCGTGCTGATAGGGTGCCTGTAGTTGCGGAGAGCCACTGTTGGCTGGAGCGGGACGGAGCTCCTAGTCCATGTGACTGCACTGGGAGCTTCCGCGCATGTGCATCCGCGGTGGTGTGTTTTAAGAAAAAAGTACTGCATGTTGTGTACTTTTTTTAGGACAGCATGGTTTGATGCAAGTCAGCACATTGCACCTTGCTTCTGGCAACAGAACTGAATAAAATGTCACTTGTGTGAGTTCTGACAAAAAAGAAAGTAAACGGTGTATTGCACTGGGACTGGCGCATCAGCACTGTTTCCTCTCAGCACACACCTGCAGCCATGTGTTTAGAGCGGCTTGCTGGTGTAAACAAGCCCTTAATTTCCTACATTATGAATTCAGTGCACAGTTTGCAGATCTACTGCCATGACACTGAAGCATGTTTGCTCCTTACCTCATGGTACCATGTAAATCTGACTGGTTTGACCTCCCTCTTCAACTACATTTTGCTGGACCCACTGGCCTGGTGGTAGTTATTTCGGTTTAACTAAAAATGGTTCGTCTACTTTCTAACTACGGCCACTAGCCCTGGGGATACCCAAATATCAGGCTCAAGGTACAAGAAGCTGCAATTGGCAACATTTGGTGCTGCCATGGATATCAAGCCTGAATTGTACAGTAGAATTATCCTCCAGGACCAAAAGACAAGGTCTTGAGTAACAAGTATATTCAATGTTGAACAATGCAAATCATTTTCTAATAGTTAAATATAAACCAATTAAGTCATAATTCATCTCATGTATGTTAATGTAATGTTTTCAAACCAAGCTTTTAATACACGAGGCAGCTGCAGACACATGAATAAAATGTCACTGGACACTCTTAGCAGCAAGTCATGCCCCTTCCAACTAACCACAACACCCCTTAACTGATGGCGGAAGCTGCACTTCAAATTTTTCCAAAGGAGAAAGTGTATGAATTGTTGTTTCTGCCCTCTCGATGGAGGAAAGCTACATTGCATAAATGGCCTAGAAAATGATTTGCTCTCATTAGTTTCCCTATGCAATGTTCTCATTCCCTACTAAGCTGTACTGTTTCCTGTCTGGATTTTATCTTTCAATCATTGCATCATTTATAATAGGTTGATCAGTACATGTAATGTTTAGCATCTATTACTTTTGACACATGTTCACATTTTGAAAAGAAATCTTTGCCCTCTTCTACAAATAATAAACTTATACAATCTTGAAAGAAATACTTAGCTGCCTGATGCTGATAAAAGTATATCTGTTTTAATTAAAATCCTTCCTGGTTTCAGACATGTGTTTACACAAAAGAAAACTAACTTACACCATACTTTTCATCATTTCATGTGTACATAAACACACAAAATTATGTTTGAATCCCCTACTGGCTTGCCATCACGACCAGTGCTTTTAGCTTATAGTAGTGCATTATATTTTCCTTCCTTAGTTAGGATGCTGCAATTTGTAGAATAGATACTTTCCAGCCAAATTTAAAAACCCTTTGAAAGCCTGCAAGTGACACAACCAAATAACATGTTTTTCCTTGTTTTTATCCAGACATATCAGTAGCGCATCAGCAAACTGCATTGGCATCAGTGTTCTTGTGTACTCAGAACACCAACTGTTAAGCCATATAAATGTATAGACTAAGGTGTCTACTTATAAATGTTTTTACACAGATTCACAGAACATTAAGCCAGGATTTACACATATTTCTTAACTGACACCAATCAGAAATATTTGTTAATCTTGGGTGAAAGAATTTTTAAGTAGAACCCTAAATGTTGTTGACGTGGCACTCCAGGCAAACAGCATCTGGGATGAAGAGAGGATCTTCTTGCTGAAGAGTGTTGCAAAGGAGCTGTTTAGAAGCTGTCATCTGGACATTGTATAAAAGGATCCTTTGTCCAAGAGCTCACGTTTTTTTGCCCTCTTAAAGATGGGAAGAGGCCAGTTAGTGAGTGAGGAAGCACTCTATTGAAGAGTAATAGATTTATCTGACTGTTCTCTGTCCGTCAGCATCTATTTAGAGGTCACTTTCATAACACCTGTTGCTATAACAGTATTTTTGTCCTGCCGTTTTGTGATTTTTTTGGAAATCCTGTACCCTTATACACTCTCTCCTATTGTGGATTTCACAATATAAGGTAAAAATACTAAAGTGACAGGTTTCCAAACTTTTTTTTGCTTGTCCTACTATACACTAAGGACCAGACCCTGGGATCTGAAATGCCAGTCCTCTAAGTCTCCTGGAGGTTACTTACCACCAATCAGGGCTAAGGGAGGTTCTCTCTCTCTCTTCTGTTAGTTCTCTAGTGCCTCCCACTGTTTCTAGAATGTTGGAGAACATTCTATAAAATAGTGGGTGGAAGCTAGGAGAGGCTGCCTTGAATATTTATGGGCCCTCAGTTAATTCCCAGGAGGGGTACCTCGGGCTGGAGCTCGGGAGGTTGACCTGGAAGGATCCCACCACAGGAGGCAGATGGAGGGATTTAAGCCAGAGAGGCAGCGTAGAGCACAAGAAGAGATAGTGAGTAGATCACTACGGTGCAGGGGCAGACAAGGGGAGAGACTACCAGCTGCAATAGTGCTCTTTTGAAGACAGTGGTGTGCCAAGTCTTTATCCAACCTTGCCCTGGGGAATCTCTATGTGTGTGTCAATCAGGAGGACTGGGAGAAAAAAGCAGCTAGGTGGGCTGGGAGCAGCCAGGCAGGCTAGCATTTCTGCAGCAGTAGAACTGGGCTCAGAGTCCAGAAGATGATGAGAGATGCTGTTCACTCCCCATGTGCTACTTTACCAAAAAGGGACAGTAAGTTCCTAGCCTGTAATGGGATGTTGCTGAATTAACAAGTGACTGTTAGTTCCACCAGGAGTGACCAACAGGAGCTGCATATAAGGGAACTAAGTTTTCCCAGGAGGAAGGAAGAAGACAAGTTTGTACATAGGCAGGAAGTTCTCCCTAGTTTTGTGTTTGAACATTTTTAAGTTGGTCATCCTATAATCCCCTACCGCATCCAAGTTATCATCAATAAAAACAACAAAAACAAGCGGAGGACTGTTCTTGAGTTTCAAGAAGAAAATGCTGGGTGACTGGCTGTGCAGCAGTGGGGGTCCGGACATCAGCGACTCCTAGGGGGTAGTGCTACATATGTAAATCACATGCCAGAAGTACAGCTGTTAATTGGGCATGGAACCTTAATATTTGAAAGATTTGTGTATTTTCAAAGCAATAAAAAGTAAAATAGAAGAGTAAACAATACTCACAAGGCAGAGGATAACAGGGCAAGCAATAAGCCAGAAGAACACAAACAACAACATAATGCTTTGGTGGCTAATTTGCAGAAAGGCAGGAATATAAAGCCTCCAAGGGACCAAGCACAGCTTATGACTAATACCAGGGATCCACATGCTACAGTATACTGTACCTTTGTGTTTATGTAACCTAGAAACCTATACCTTTACGTCTTCTGTAAATCTTGGTTTGCACCCAAATGCTTCTGCTCTGCTCTTTATAATTCATGTGTGCCAGCAATGGCAGGCTTCAAGTTTCTCTCATAAAAAGTTTCCCTTACCCTGAATGTACTTTTCATGTTCCTACTACACAATAAAACATGGACTGTACAATTTTGACATACTCACTAAAGACTGTGGCCATTCATTCTTCTTAAATTAAATTAAAGTGAACAGTACTTAAAAACATGTTTGTGCAATACAAGACTATGCTTTTCCAATTCTCTTTTCAATTGCCTTTTATAAGTAATAAATGAAGATTGAATGTTTCTAAATTCAGTATTCTGCCTCTAATGATAGTAAGTTTGTTTTTTTGTGCTGAGATAACACAGCATGAAAACATTTTTCTCCAGACTTGGGATGTGACCTTAATGTTTTTATTGTGTTTAAAAGGTTAATATGTATGTTACAAGTCTAACTTAACGTTTATTTTTTCCTTGTCCCTCAGTTTTATGGTAAGCGTTTTACAGTTTCTAGCAATATTGCTGTTTGTTAACACTGAGGGTGATCTAAAAGCTAACCCAGACATACAGAAGCTGTGTGGTCTGTGCCAATTTAGTTTGTAATTGAAGGGCGGAGTAGCCATTTTTCTAATTGATTTGATAAATGAAAAATAATACAGTGGTTTGCTTAACAAAACAAACTAAGGTTAGAAAAGGGGTAGATGAAAATTTATAGAGGATAAATGAAACCTAAAGTTATACATGTTATTATTAATACTACTTTGTTATGTAAAACAAAGACTTCATTTCCAGTTTTAGCCCTGGTTCACATTGATGCTACTTTGAAATCATGCTATTTCACTTGAAGCAGCGCAATTTCAAAGTAGCAAGTCAGCACGATTTCAGGTACTAGTTGAAAGACATCTGTGTGGCTTAATGCACAGATGTCTATTGAAGTCGCACCCAAAATCGACAAAAGTAGTGCAGGAACTACTTTTGCAAATCAGTGCGACACCGCAAAGTCGCCGTTGCACAGATTGGAGCGGTGCCATTGCTGGCAATAGGCTGCGACTTGTCATGCAATTTGACCTGTCAAATCGCATAAACAATTATTGCAATGTGAACAAGGGCTCATATCTTCTTAATTTTTGTTTCTTAGTAACAAATATAGTTTTACAGTATATACAGTATTACAGTCTTGCAGCGGAGATAAACCAAAACAACAACATTTTTATTATCCCGTTTCATGAAGCTCAGTCCATTTTTCCCAAGACACACTGAGCCTAATCAAGACGTCGACAATAAAATAAAAATGCTGCTGTTTCTATTCTTCCTGCTACAAGGCTTGTGAGTGCTTTGGATTTGTGTGTGTATATATATATATATATATATATATATATATACAGTATCTCACAAAAATTGAGTACACCCCCTCACATTTTTGTAAATATTTTATTATATCTTTTCATGTGACAACACTGAAGAAATAACACTTTGTTACAATGTAAAGTAGTGAGTGTACAGCTTGTATAACAGTGTAAATTTGCTGTCCCCTCAAAATAACTCAACACACAGCCATTAATAAACCACTGGCAACAAAAGTGAGTACACCCCTAAATGAAAAAGTCTAAAGTGGGCCCAATTTTCCCTCCCCGGTGTCATGTGACTTGTTAGTGTTAAAAGGTCTCAGGTGTGAATGGGGAGCAGGTGTGTTAAATTTAGTATTATCACTCTCACTCTCTCATACTGGTCACTGGAAGTTCAACATGGCACCTCATGGCAAAGAACTCTCTGAGGATCTGAAAAAAGAATTGTTGCTCCACATAAAGGTGGCCTAGGCTATAACAAGATTGCCAAGACCCTGAAACTGAGCTGCAGCACAGTGGCCAAGACCATACAATGGTTTAACAGGACAGGTTCCACTCAGAACAGGCCTCGCCATAGTCGACCAAAGAAGTTGAATGCACATGCTCAGCGTCATATTCAGAGGTTGTCTTTGGGAAATAGATGTATGAGTGCTGCCAGCATTGCTGCAGAGGTTGAAGGGGTGGAGGGGTCAGCCTGTCAGTGCTCAGACCATACGCCGCGCATTGAATCAAATTAGTCTGCATGGCTGTTGTCCCAGAAGGAAGACTCTTCTAAAGATGATTCACAAGAAAGCCCACAACAGTTTACTGAAGACAAGCAGACTAAGGACATGGATTACTGAAACCATGTCCTGTTGTCCGATGAGACCAAGATAAATGTATTTGGTTCAGATGGTGTCAAGCGTGTGTGGCGGCAACCAGGTGAGGAGTACAAAGACAAGTGTGTCTTGCCTACCTTCAAGCATGGTGGTGGGAGTGTCATAATCTGGGGCTGCATGAGTGCTGCCGGCACTGGGGAGCTATAGTTCATTGAGGGAACCATGAATGCCAACATGTACTGTGACATCCTGAAGCAGAGCATGATCCCCTCCCTTCAGAGACTGGGCAGCAGGGCAGTTTTCCAACATGATAACGACCCCAAACACACCTCCAAGATGACCACTGCCTTGCTGAAGAAGCTGAGGGTAAAGGTGATGGACTGGCCAAGTATGTCTACAGACCTAAACCCTATTGAGCATCTGTGGGGCATCCTCAAGCAGAAGATGGAGAAGTGCAAGGTCTCTAACATCCACCAGCTCTGTGAAGTAGTCATGGAGGAGGGGAAGAGGACTCCAGTGGCAACCTGTGAAGCTCTGGTGAACTCCATGCTCAAGAGGGTTAAGGCAGGCCTGGAAAATAATAGTGACTGCACAAAATATTGACACTTTGGGCCACATTTGGACATTTTCATTTAGGGGTGTACTCACTTTTGTTGCCAGTATTTAGACATTAATGGCTGTGTGTTGAGTTATTTTGAGGGGACACCAAATTTACACTGTTATACAAGCTGTACACTCACTACTTTATATTGTAGCAAATGTCACATGAAAAGATAGAATACAATATTTACAAAAATGTGAGGGGTGTACTCACTTTTGTGAGATACTGTGTATATATATATATATATATATATATATATATATATATACATATATGTACGGTAATGTACATTATACATAGTATGGTATATATGTGTACAGTACATTTTATTTATTTATTTATTACGGGTAATCATATAGCATTGTTCATTTTCACAGCACTTTACACCAGTGGCGGCTGGTGTTATTTTCTTGGGAGGGTGCAGCAAACACCCCCCCCGAGCGGTACCTCTCCCCCCGAGCAGTACCTCTCCCCGTTCTACCGCTGCACTTACCCCATCTAGTCGAGTAGTGTGCAACGGTTCTGAGTCCTCCACGACTGCCTCCATCATGGCTCATAGGCGTCCAATAGGATCACCTGTGCTTTCAGCCAATCAGGTGCCAAATACGTTAGCTGATTGGCCGGGAGAAGGTCCTGAGTGGGCTGTGAGTGTTCTGTCTGGGCTCACAGCTCACTCTATTCTGAAGCCCTATTAGAGCCTCGGGCTCTAATAGTGTGCTTCACTAAAACACTCTCGTCCCCTGCCGCAATAGTAATTCATGCATGCCAGCGACCTGAAAAGGGTCCAGTGCATGGATGGGAGAGGCAGGCGGAGGGATAGGGAAGGCGGCACTCCTGCGCCCATAATGGATGGGCCCCTGCTTTACATGTATATATACTATATAGTAGGTTTACATCAGTCCCTTACCCTCAAGGAGCTCCCAATCTGAGATTGGTAGCATCCTCCTAGTTAGGTGCTAGGATGTAAATTGTTAGATTGGTGTGATTTGCTCTTTTGCGTAATGGTGGGGCTAGAGGCAAATCCATCTTAAGCAGACCTGTTTAACGGAATGCTGCAATGTATTAGTTAGGGCTGCTCCTGTGTTCTGGTGTTGTTGAAGTTCGCTTGGACTCCTCCCGCCTTCTAGAAACCAGTAGAGCTTTTTGGAACATGGGTGGGAGTTAGGCAAATACTGTAGGCAGCATGAGTATGGAGCAGTCTCAGCCAATTACAGGGAAGATTGATTGCCAGCAGCTCCCGGTCACCGACGTCATAGTTCTTCTCGGGGGGTGAGAGCTTCCGGGAGAAGAAGGCAATGGGATGGAGCGCGGCCTTTGGGCCTCATCTCTGAGAGAGAACTGCTCCCACTGCTGTCTCAGATGAGTCCACCTCAAGGACATTGGGCAGAGCCGGGTCAGGGTGTTTGAGGATGGGAGCAGAGGTAAACAGTTCCTTAAGTCTTGTGAAAGCCTCTTGGGCTTCAGGAGTCCAACAGAACCGAGAATCCTGTTTCGTGAGCTGGGTGATGGGCACAATGACAGCCGAGAATCCTTTAATGAACTTCCTGTAAAAGTTTGCGAATCCTACGAACCGTTGGACACCCTTCTTGTCGGCTGGTGCAGGCCAGTCTAAGATGGCTGAGTCCATGGTTATCCCTGTGACTGAATTGTCAAAGCCGAGGAAGGAGATACTGGTGCATTTCTCCGCCTTGGCGTATAGGCCATGTTGCTGAAGGTGGGCAAGTACACACCTCACGTGCCTGCGATGTTCCTCCAGGGAAGGGGAGAAGACCAAGATATCATCCTGGTAAATCACTACGAATTGGTCTAGATAGTCTCTGAAGACATCGTTCACCAGGTGTTGGAACGTAGCAGGGGCATTGCAAAGTTCAAACGGCATAACTAGGTATTCGTAGTGACCAAACCTGGTTCGGAAGGCCGTCTTCCACTCATCCCCTTCCCGGATGCGGATGAAGTTGTATGCCCCGAGGAGGTCCAACTTTGTGAACACAGCTGCAGTTCCTAACCTCTGGAAAAGTTCAGGGACCAGAGGCAGGGGGTACTGGTTCTTGATGGTGATCCTGTTAAGGTCCCGGTAGCTTTGTTGCTTGGTATGTACTTCAGGCATTCCCGGGTAGGGGTGGCCCGTTTCCCGGCTTTAGAAGGACAATTCTTTACCAGATGCCCAGGCCCTCCTCAGTATAGGCAGAGGCAGAGGGCCATGTGTCTCTGACGCTTTTCTGAGGTTAATGGCGGGCGGAGAATCCTGATTTGTATGGGTTCGGACTGATCTGGTGGAGCGGAGGAGGCAGCCGAACTGGAGTCAGGACAGCTGGGGGTTCTGGGTATCATTACAGTAAGGCGTGCAGCCGCCGTGGACCTCTGAGCCCTGCGTTCCCGCAGGCGTCAGTCAATCTGTATGGACTGATTTACCAGGGCGTCGAGGATAGGAGGCACCCAAATGCGAGCCAGCTTGTTCCTTGAGCAGCTCTGAGAGACCCAGCCTGAATTGATGACGGAGGGCCGATGCGCATCATTCCAGGCTGTGTCATCACTCCAGCGCCGGAATTCGGATACATATTCTTCCGCTGCGCGGTGGCCTTGCTGTGGGGCGTGAAGAGCTGCTTCTGCCGTGGCCGCTAAGTGTGGATCTTCATAGAGCTGAGCCATCGCTTGCAAAAGCCGGTCCAAACTGGTAGTGTCTGGGGCTTTCTGTTCCAATAGGTGATGGGCCCATGCTTGTGGTTCCTCCAAGAGCAATGAAATCACCAGCCCCACCTTAGTCGCCTCCACTGAAAAAGTCCGGGGTTGGAGAGCGAAATTCAACTCACATGAGATACGGAAGCTCCGGAACCTCTGGCGGTCCCCCGCAAACCGCTCTGGCATAGGCACGTTGGGCTCCGTGGGCAGAGCAACAATGGTGCGCGGAAAAGACTGGCTGGGACTAGCTGAAGCTGACATGGAGAGTGCTTAGATTCTCCCTTCCAGATGGGTGTACCCCTCTTGGAGATTCTTTATGGCGTGAGTGAGACCCGCCAGGTGCACACTCAGGTCATCCATGGGAGAGGTCCCCTGCACAGACTCGGGCATGGATGGCTGTCCATTGCTGTCACGTACCTGGTGGATAAGTCTGACTTATGCAGGGGATCGCCTCTCTTGCGGCCCTGGTTTGAGGACCCCTGGTAGTGGAGATAGGGAATCCTGGAGCACAGGGGGGCACGAGGGCTGGATATAGTCTCTGGTGATATCTGAGAGCTCGTGCAACAGAAGGGTAGTGATGCAGGCCAGGTCATTAACAGGCTGGCGGTGAAGTAGAGAGGGATCAGACAGGCGGATGGTCGGGTTCAGGCAGGGTCGGCAACGTGCGGGCAACAAAGGTACAAAGGAGCAGGCAAAGAGTAGTCGTAGACAGGCCGGAGGTCAGGGCAGGCAGAGAGCAAACAAAGTCCAAGGGGAGCCGGGGTCACAGATATAGGAAGTCTCTTCAAAGTAATACACGGGTCGCAGGATACTGGAACGCTGTAGAATGGACAGCATCTGCTGCAGATCCTCACAGGCTTCAAATAGGGCCATTTTGCGCTACTTCCGGCGCATGTGCGTGCACCACCGTGGAAGACCGTGAAAAGCACCAATGTCCCCTAACATCTGGGGATGCCTGTATATACCCCTCTGGTGATGCTGCGCATACTCCTCTGGTGATGCCTGTATATACCCCTCTGGTGATGCCTGTATATACCCATCTGGTGATGCTTGTATATACTGTTCTGGTCATGCCTGTATATTCCTCTCTGGTCATGCTGTATATACCCCTCTGGTGATGCCTGTATATACCCCTCTGGTCAAGCTGTATATACCTCTCTGATGATGCCTGTATATACCCCTCTGCTGATGCCTGCATATACTCCTCTGGTTATGCCTGTATATATCCCCTTGGTCATGCTGTATATACCCCTCTGGTGATGCCTGTATATGGTCCTCTGGTCATCCAGTATATACACCTCTGGTCATGCTGTATATACCCCTCTGGTAATGCCTGCATATACTCCTCTGCTGATGCCTGTATATACCCCTCTGGTGATGCTGTATATACTCCTGTGGTGATGCTATATACTCCTCTGGTGATGCTGTATATACCCCTCTGGTCATGCTGTATATACCCCTCTGGTGATGCTGTATATACCCCTTTGGTGATGCTATATATACTCCTCTGGTGATGCTCTATATACTCCTCTGGGGATGCTATATACTCCTATAGTGATACTATATATACCCCTCTGGTGATGCTATATACCCCTCTGGTGATGCTATATATTCCTCTGGTGATGCTGTAAATACACCTCTGGTGATGCTGTATATACCCCTATCTGGTGATGCTGTATATACTTCTCTGGTGATGCTGTATATACTATCTGGTGTTGCTGTATACCCTATCTAGTGATGCTGGGTATACTGACACAATGGGTAGAATCTATAAGGGGTGGGGCTTATGAGAAGTGGGAGGGGACAAAAAGGAAGAGCGCGGTCTGGCGCCCCCCCATCCTAAAATTTCACCAGCAGCCACTGCTCAGGTGGTCGACCTGAGGGCCTAAAGTAAAGGAATGACCCTGGTTCTTCAGAAGAACAGACTGAAAGGGAGCCATGCCTGAGGATCTGTTTGCAACTCCAATGAGTACAGACCAATGATCTAGGGGCCTCTACTTTTTGGCAACCCTTGTGTGCTAATACAGTCAGCCAAGTGTCCAACTAAAAGGATCACTGGCTAGTGATCTGAAGAGCTAGCCCAATTGTGATTACTGCATAGGACCTTGCTCAGTTCTACATCTTTCGGACTGCCGAGCAGTCTGCTGTAACTGACTTGTACCTGAAGAGCTCTGTCTACCTGTCCTACACTACAAGAGACTTTCATCATGCTATTGATTTCTACTCTGCTACACAGGAAAAGTCTGACACCTGCTCATCAGCAAGGGACTTCACCTATTACTCGAATCTAGATCAGCTAGAGTCCTCAAGTTGTACATAGTTTTATTCTGGAGTATCCTACTACAAATCCCCTACCCTATCCAATTTTCCAAGTAAAACTACAAAAACAACACCCCTAGACTGGTCATTGACTACATTGAACCTAAGTGTATGTTTGCCTGGCTGCAGAAAATAACTTGCACCTGTCTGTCAGTGTTGAAGTGAGGACTGTCTGAGTAATATTCAAGTGGCTCCTACAGGGGTAGCTCCAATTAACCTACCAGTGTGTAATTTGAGTGTGGGGGGAAACCAGAGTACCCGGAGGAAACCCACACATGCACAGGGAGAACATACACAGTATAGTATAGGGGAGGGAGATTATAGCTGGCTGTGGAGAAGGCACACTGGTAAAGTGAGTACTATGGGATCAGTGGAGGATCTTTGCAGAGATTCTCATTACCTAAAGTTTATGTTAACCACTTGCTGCCCGCCACAGTACATTTGTTGGGTGGCAGCTGCAGGCTCAGCGATGCCCTGGTATGTCGCTGAGCACATGCGCACTGGTGCACCCCCTGGGGTGCCCAGCAGCACGATCCTGTGAATGCTGTGTCTACAGATCACGACACTCGGTACCCAGCTGCAGTGAGCAGCTAGGGTATCATGTGATCGATATGATTGGTCATAGCGATTACATAATTACAGTGTAAACAAAACAGTCATGGATGGCTTCCATTCATGACTGTTTTGCTTACTGTTGTGATGTTGTGATTGGCCCACAGCTATCACATTGTACCTGGGCCAGTCACAGCACCCTCGACCATGTGATTAGCTGTAGCCATTCACAGATCACAAGCTGAACTACTTTAATGACAGAATGTGAAAAAAATCTTTAAAAAAATATATATATTTTTAATTGAATTAAGCATTATTTATTTATGTATTTTTTACATACTGTCACCAGTACTGATGAAAGTATGTAAAAAGAAAAACAATTGTGAAAAAAAATGTTCATTCATTTCTTCACTTTCCAAAAAATTGTGACAAAAAACTGCAACTTCAAAAAACTCACCATACCTTTTATTAAATACTGTCTACTTTCCAAATAAGGGGCCTTTGAGGGGTATTTGTACTGTCTTGCCATTTTAGGGCCTCAGCACTCGATACAGTCTCTACATCATACCATAGTTTGTAGATGCTATGAATTTCATACAAACCTTAATATACATTCTTTGGGATTTTTTTTTTTTTACCAAAGACACATAGCAGAATATATTTCGGCCTAAATTTATGAAGAAATCTGAGTTTATCTAAAATATGTTTTATAACAGAAAGTAGAAAATATAGATTTTTTTTTTAATTCAGTCTTTTTTCATTTATATAGCAAAAAAAATGGTGATTAAATACCAGCAAAAAAAGCTCTATCTGTCTGAAAAAAATGATAAAAGTTTCATTTGCGTAGTGTTTCATGACTGGTCAATTGCAAGAAGTGCAGCGCCGAATACCAAAAAATGATCTGGTCGTGAAGGGGGTAAATCCTTCCAGAGGTCAAATGGTTAATAATAGTGCCTACTGTACACATGATTTGGATTTATGCTACTTGTACTGTATATATCACATACTGTATATTTATAGCTCATGTAAAAGGCATTTAAGGCCCTGTCGACATGGGCTTGTAAGAGAAATGTGCACAGTAGGTTTTCACAAAACATTTTCAAAAATGTCATCCAACTTCAAGCAGTTTTCATGCTTTTAAAGCACATTTCAGCACCAGGAATGTTATGCACATATCTGAAATGGGAGTGGAGACTGTTAACTAGCTTGAATGAGCTTACAGTACACATCAGCACTACTTGAGAATTCATTAAAAACCTTATGAAGCCTGCTAGCAGTTTCTTTAACCACTTAAGGACCGGAAGGATTTCCAGCTTTAGGACCGGAGCCCTTTTTGCGATTCGGCACTGCGTCGCTTTAACTGAACATTGCGCGGTCGTGCGACGTTGCACCCAAACAAAATTTGCGTCCTTTTTTCCCCACAAATAGAGCTTTCTTTTGGTGGTATTTGATCACCGCTGCGTCATTTCTGATCGCAGCTATACACAAAAGAAGAGCGACAATTTTGCAAAAAAACCCCAAATTTCTTACTTTTTGCTAAAATACAAATCCAAAAAAAAAAATATAAAAAAACATTTTTTTTCATCGGTTTTGACCGATTTATATTCTTCCTCATATTTTTGATTAAAAAAATCGCAATCGGCGTTTATTGATTGGTTTGCGCAAAAGTGGTCGCGTTTACGGATGATGAGAATTTCTGGGGTTTTTATTTTTTACTAGTAATGGCAGCGATCTGCGATTTTTAGCGGTACTGCGATATTTCAGCGGACATGTTGGAACATTTTGACACTTTTTTGGGACCATTGGCATTTATACAGCGATCAGTGCTATAAAAATGCACTGATTACTGTGTAAATGCCATTGGCAGTGAAGGGGTTAACCTGCAGGGGGCGCTCTAAGGGTTAACTATGTTCCCTGGGCGTGTTCTTACTGTGTGGGGACTGCCCTAGCTGGGGAAGGGAAGTGATCACAGCCTCCATGTAGGAGGAAGGCTGTGATGACAGCCCTTCCCCCCTCACAGAATGGAGGTCCGTGTTTACTTACACGGACCTCCGTTCTTTCACTCCGGGGGGGGCATCGTGGGTGGCCGGCGGAGATCGAATCCGCCACACCCGCTCCCTGGCCCCCCGGCGGCGCGCGTGCGCTCACTGGGCGGCGGCCGCGAGATCGAGCCACACTGTCGCCGTCAAATGCCGATCAGCCGTCGGCAAGCGGTTAATATGACATCAAGCACTCCTAATATGAAAAAATGATTTAACGGCTTTATGAAAACTTCTGGAACTCTGTTGGTGAATTGGCCAGATGTCTACACACAGGGCCGGATTAAGAGCATTGTGGACCTGGTGCTGAGGATTGGTGGGCCTTTTTATGGAAATAAATAAAATGAAAACGCAAACAATTTTTTGTTAAAACAAATTAAATATGCTGCCACAATTTACATTTCTATCATGTATACAGAGCAGGGCTGGGCAGCATTAGTGACTCACTCACACCATTGGACTGGGCTTATCTTAAGGAAGGGACCTGGAGTTGCAGCTCCAATAGCCCCTGTGTTAATCCGGCCCTGTCTACACACCTGCAGCTAGAATAATGAAGAGAGAAGGGAAAGGTTACTCCTTTCTTGGTAAAATATTGTAATTCAGTTTGTATTATGTACTATTAGCAAAGTAAATTATGCAGAGCCTCCAAATATAGAGTATTTCAAACTTAAAGCATGTGCTATTAACACAGCATTTGTAATGTGCAAAAAGCATGCAGTATATTCAAAAATGATAATAAAAATAAATAAGTGTGACTTAAGTCCAATACAAAAAAGTCCAAAATATGTAATAAATATCACTGCAAAGAAAGTGTCTTCCACCAGCTACTAGGGATAGTCAAAAGGTTTACTCAATCCTGTCTGGGAAAAAAAGCGTTCACCATACACACACAAGCAGAGGACCACATGTAGTGTAGTATATTTATTAAAACGTATAGATTACACATGAAAAAGTAATTGGCTTCATCCAAATGCCAATTAAATGATTGTCATGACAAATAAAACAGTGCATGTACAAAGAGAGCCACCAATTCCAAGCATGGAAGTGGCAGCGAGACGTCATCGTGTAGCTGCATGATTTTCTTAGTTGGTTAGTTTGAGTACTGTATGTTTACCTATTGCAAGCTGTCCATTGCTTTTCTTTAACGCTGTGTAATGTTTTCATTATGCACTATTAACCAAAGTACCAAGCTCTGAAATATGGTAGGAACATCTTGTATATAAAAAAATAGGTTACTTGGCTCATTACCTACGGTATAACTGAAATACCTTTTGGTAAATGGACCTTCTTATAAGTATACACCATAGTTTCCAGTGTTACTGTCTGAAAGATAAATGTCTTGCATTCTCTGTGCAGGAGTATATTCTTCCATAACTGAGTAACTACATAAAGATCATGTCCAGAAAAGTCATACTCTAGCAGCTTCAGAGTCTTCATACCCACATGGTTCAGTATAGTCAGGGGTTGGAACTACTTACTTATATCACATACATACATAACCAAGAAATTATGAACTCTGGGTCTTTTCTCACAGATTGGCATATAGATTTGTTTAGCAGCAATCAGCAGCAAGTGGTGGACTGAAGCCCCGTACACACGGTTCGACGATCGCATACAACAGGTCGTACTCACGACCGTTGTATGCGATATCGATCGTTCGTATGCGCGATTTGAACAGCCGAACATACGACGGTCGTACAAGGATGTTGTATGAGCAGACTAGAAAACTTGGTCGTACCAACAAGCTCTCATACGACCGTTGTATCGTGTGTACAGAGCAGTTGGTACAACAAAGTTGTATTGTGCAAAACACGCATGCTCCAAGTCAGGAATGGCTGGATGCTAATTACATGCACCTGAAAGTTCTTTCCCCGGACGTACGATCGTGTAGTGCAGTCAGTATGCTGCATACAACAGCCAACATATGATTCGACACGGTCGTACGTGCGATCGTCGAACCATGTGTACGGGGCTTTACTTCACTCATGTCTTCTACACATCAACTGTGCTATTTCAGCTGAATAAGTAATCTTGATTATACTGCTAGAACATCATTATTGGTCAGATGTCTACAGTTTATCCAAAAAATTATTTGAAACTGTACTTAAAATGTTCATATTTAAAAACAATAAACAGGTGAAAGCCAAGAGAAGATTTGTTTCTACTGGCACAAGATACAAAGTAGCATTATGAAAAAGAACACAAATGTCTTCAGGCTATAAGCTTAAATTTGTGTCTTCAAGCCGTAGAGAAAACATGCCAGCCAATCTTTCTTTGGCTTAATACTCCTTGGCTTTTTTAAAGGCAGAGATCCAGGACAAACCCTTAGCATTCCTTTCCAAAATACTGTATCTTGAATCCTGTAAAATATGTAACTACATTGTAAAAAAAGTTCAATCAGTTGTTAGATCATTTATTGGTATCTCACAGTATGTGTGTACTCCCCTCACATTTTTGTAAATATTTTATTATATCTTTTCATGTGACAACGCTGAAGAAATGCCACTTTGCTACAATGTAAAGTAGTGAGTGTACAGCTTGTATAACAGTGTAAATTTGCTGTCCCCTCAAAATAACTCAACACACAGCCATTAATGTCTAAACCGCTGGCAACAAAAGTGAGTGCACCCCTAAGTGAAAATGTCCAAATTGGGCCCAAAGTATCAATATTTTGTGTGGCCACCATCATTTTCCAGCACTGCCTTAACCCTCTTGGGCATGGAGTTCACCAGAGCTTCACAGGTTGCCACTGGAGTCCTCTTCCACTCCTCCATGACAAATTTTCGTATTTTGGAAATTTGGATGTATCCAAATTTCAGAATTACAATAGTAATTACAATACATACAATAGTAGGTACAATAGTACCGAAATGAAACTAATCCAAACTAATGAAAAAAAAATTTGGATGAAATTCAAATTCTAAATATTTTTCAAATAATTTTTGAATACTTTTCGAATTTGAAACGTTTTCCAATTCAAATAGTTTTAAAATTCAAATTTGAAAAGTTTTCGAATTTGAATAGTTTTCCTATTTCCAAAACGAATAAAATAGAATTAAAAAAAAAAGGAATAGAATAGAAAAAAATAGACTAGAAAATAATATAACAGAAAATAAAAGAATAGAATATAATAGAGTAAAACAGAACAACATAGAATAGGAAACAAATGAACAGAATAGACTAGAATATAATAGAAACAAAGAGAATAGAGTAGAATAACATAAATTCATAAATTTGAATTCAAATACATAAGAAAAGAATATAATAGAAAAGAATAGAATAGAATAGAATAGACGATAATAGAATAGAAAAAAATAGAATAAAAAAACAGAATAGAATAGAGTAGAAAGAATATAACCATTTCCCAAAATTCGAATGGACTCAATTTAAATTTGAATAGAATAGAAAATAATAGATTAGACTAGGAAGATGGTTATATTCATTCTATTCTATTCTTTTGTTTTTTTCTATACTATTGTGCTATTTTCTATTCAATTCTACTCTATTCTTTTCTATTCTATTCAAATTTGAATTGGTTCTATTTGAATTTTGGAAAATGGTTATATTATTCCTGTTCTATTCTATTCTTTTATGCTATTCTATTCCTTTTTATTCTATTCCATTCTATACTTTTATTTTATTTTCTATCCTATTTTCTTCTGTTTTACTCTATTATATTCTTTTATTTTCTGTTATATTCTTTTCTATTGTATTAATTTTTTTCTATTCTATTCCTTTATTTTCTATTGTACTTTATTCTCTTTGGAATTTGGAAAACGTTTAGAATTCGAAAACTGTTCAAATTTGAAAACGATTTGAATTTGAAAGTGATTCAAATTTGAAAACTATTCTAAATTGATTAAAAAACTTTTCTAATCAATTTGAGAATGAATAAACAAAACGATTTCCGAAAACATATAAAATTAATTAAACAAATCTAACTAAATGAATTTATGTAAATAATGAATCGAAACAAAACAAAACTAAACAAAATGTTTTGCTCTGCTTATGTCTATCACAGAGCTGGTGGATTTTAAAGACCTTGCGCTCCTCAACCTTCCGTTTGAGGATGCCCCACAGATGCTCAATAGGGTTTAGGTCTGGAGACATGCTTGGCCAGTCCAGCGCCTTTACCCTCAGCTTTTTTAGCAAGGCAGTGGTCGTCTTGGAGGTGTGTTTGGGGTCGTTATCATGTTGGAATCCTGCCCTGCGGCCCGGGCTCCGTAGGGTAGGGATCATGCTCTGCGTCAGGATGTCACATTACACGTAGGCATTCACGGTTCCCTCAATGAATTGTAGCTCCCCAGGGCCGGCAGCACTAATGCAGCCCCAGACCATGACACTCCCACCACCATGCTTGACAGTAGGCAAGATAAACTTGTGTTTGTACTCCTCACCTGGTTGCCACCACACACGCTTGGCACCATCTGAACCAAATAAGTATATCTTGGTCTCAAACCACAGGAGACATGGTTCCAGTAATCCATCTCCTTAGTCTGCTTGTCTTCAGAAAACTGTTTGCGGGCTTTCTTGTGCATAATCTTTAGAAGAGGCTTCCTTCTGGGACGACAGCCATGCAGACCAATTTGATGTAGTGTGCGGCGTATGGTCTAAGCATTGACAGGCTGACACCGCACACCTTCAACCTCTGCAGCAATGCTGGCAGCACTCATATGTCTATTTCCCAAAGACAACTTTTGGATATGAGCCTGAGCACGTGCACTCAACTTCTTTGCTCGACCATGGCGAGGCCTGTTCTGAGTGAAATCTGTCCTGTTAAACAGCTGTATGGTCTTGTCCACCGTGCTGCAGCTCAGTTTCAGGGTCTTGGCAATCTTCTTATAGTCTAGGCCATCTTTATGTAGAGCAACAATTCTTTTTTCCAGATCCTCAGAGAGTTCTTTGCCATTAGGTGCCATGTTGAATGTCCAGTGACCAGTATGAGAGAGATAACACCAAATTTGACACACCTGCTCGCCATTCATACCCAATACCTTATAACACTAGCAAGTCACACGACACCGGGGAGGGAAAATAGCTAATTGGGCCCAATTTGAACATTTTCACTTAGGGGAGTGTTGAATTATTGTGAGGGGACATCAAATCTACACTGTTATACAAGCTGTACATTCACGACTTTACATTGTAGCAAAGTGTCATTTCTTCAGTGTTGTTGTGAAATTCCCATCGCACACGTTCCTGCGATTTCAAATGGCTTAATTGTAGTGCGGGTGCTGAAGTGACCAACGGCTGGAACACCATGTCATCAGAGCAAGTAGTGTTACCAGCACACCAGGATCCTCAAATGAGTCCAATCTTTAATAAAATGATCACATTGTTAAAGCAAAGAGCGACGTTTCGGAGCCACACAGGACCCCTTTTTCAGGCATTTCTTCAGTGTTGTCACATAAAAAGATATAATAAAATATAAAATATTTACACAAATGTGAGGGTGTACTCACTTTTGTGAGATACTATATATATATATATATATATATATATATATATATACATACATACATACATACACACACACACACAGTATTTTCATTTATATGCATCACTTAGATAAAAAAGGACGAAGAAAGCGCACCTCCAATATAGTAAATAGTGAAATACAACCAGTGAATAAACCAACAATGAACACACAATAAATGACAGACTAAATCAAGTCGGTACGGAGCAAGGAATATCCAAATTGTAATTGTACCAAGCCAGGGTCATGCACAGGAGATCAAGCAGTGGGGAGCTGGGAACAAGACAGGACAAGGAAAGGGAACCAGGAGATGGACCAAGCAGGTAGGAAGGGATCAGGCTGCAGGATCAGGGTCAGAGTCCAAAGTATCACAGCATTTCCCAGGTTTAAATATTCTTCCTGCAATCAGCATCAGGTGATAACTGATTGCAGGGGATGATGTCACCTCCTGACTGCTGAGAGACACCCTCTGGTGGACACCAGAACTGCAGCCTAAAGATCTGGAAGCACATTGTCACCAGCAGGTGAAATCTTTCCTAATTATCAGCCTCCGACTGCTGAGGGACACCCACTGGTGGACACCAGAACTGCAATCCTTAGATCTGGGAGCCACAGTGCCACCAGCAGGTGAAACCTTTCCTGAAAGTACCCCCTCTCAAAGGAGCCACCTCCGGATGCTCCAACCAGCCATAGCGGAAATAGTCCAGAAAAAAAAATGTCTCATAAGCCCCAGGAGTGCCGGGTTTCAAATAAGAAGTCTTGCTGCCAGGATCCAAAAAGAAGCCAGGTGTTCCACCGCCTGGCACCGGATCAGCAGGTTGGACGGTGGGCACAGGATCAGCAGGCTGGGCAGAAGGCACAGGATCAGCAGACTGGGCAATGGGCACAGGATCAGCAGACTGGGAAACAAGAACAGGATCAGCAGGCTGGGCAATGGACACAGGATCAGCAAGCTGGATAGCAGGCACCAGATCGTCAGGCTGGACAACGGGCACAAGATCAGCAGGCTGGGCAGTGGGCACAGGATCAGCAGGCTGGACAGCATGTTCTGGTCTGTCAGAAGCAGGCCAAACCTTATTGGCAATCATGGAGGTAGACCAGAGCAGATTGGCTGGTGTGGAGGCAGACTGGAATAGATTAGCTGGTGTGTAGGCAGACTGGAACAGATTGTATGGTGTGGAAGCAGACTGGAACAGATTGGTTGGTGTGGAGGCAGGGTTAGATAGTGGCAGGATTGTGTGGGTTGGGAAAAACTTCAGTTTCTTCTTAGGTTTAGCCACTGAAGTTCTGTAAGTGATTGCAGGGCTGTAAATAGGGGGTGCAGCTGATGGAAGAGAATAGCTGGAGTATGGTAAGAAAGAGGGAGCAGTTGCTAAGGGGGATCTTTATGGGATTGTTGCAGGTAGTGGAGAAGAGGTAGATGGGTTAAAGGCAAGGTAGGTGCAGCAGGTGGAAACAGGGTACAGATACTTGGTTGGTAGTAGGGTATATTGGGCTGTGACTGTGGTTGTTGCACAAAAAACACATGGAGAGAGAGACCTTTGAGCAGGCAAGTCCCTGGCAGCAGGCATGGAATGGTGCAAGCTGAATGAGTGCAATATATCTGACCATGCCTGTAGTAAAGGTTGAACAAAACTCGGTTTACATGCGGCCTATCTGACAAGAGACTGCAATTCGTTAATGCACTCCACTAGCACCTGTTGGGAACATGCTGAATAGTGCTTAAAGAAGTAAGCTAAGTTATCCTCCAATAACCACACCAGAGATTCTACCTGAGCCATACTGAAGCAGGGAGAAAAATCATCACTGCCCTTAGGAGTACTGGACAAAGCTAACTCTGCACAAACCTGAATCAAAGGCTGAACATCTTCAAATGGCATACTGCCCTGATAAACTAAGGAATGTGCAAGATGGGTACATTCTAATAGCTGGTCACTGGGGGGGGCATGGTTTGCGCATACTGTAGATGGACACTTGTATTTGGAGCTCTGGAGCAGTGAGGGGGAATACAGCAACCGGGAACTGACTCAATTTGAAGCTTACACCCCGCACACCACCCGAAGATGTCGCGGAAAGAAGAGAGGAGCATCGCCCACAAAAATTAACAGAATTTTTCTTCCAGACATGTCGCGGTGGTGGCAAAGATGGCGCCGGCTCTCTGGCCTATGACGCCACTAACAGCAGCTCTGGCCACTTTACAGACCTTCCGGATGAGACACTACATGCCGCACCCCCTGAAGATATATCTCCCCACCCATCATCTCCTCTGACCATGCGCCAGCCCGGCTAAAGTGTGGATGCGCCTGGATGATCAGACCAGCGGCCTGGTGAGTCAGGAAGATACACTCCCTACACATAGCAGTACTCTGAGTGCCTCCATCGCCTCATTCCCCACCAGCAATCAGCCAGTAATGGACATGCTGCTCAAAGACATGCTTGTGTCGCTGCAGCAGTCCCTGCATGTTGACTTTTCCCTTGCTGTCAGTGATATAGCTAAAACAATAAACAACTTGGTAGATGCTAATGAAGATGGCATAGAGGAAAGACAATGGCTGTGGGTAAAAATTGCAGACCTGGTGGACCGGTCCAGGCTCAATAATCTAAAAATAAGGGGGGTCCCTGAAACAGTGTTACCCCAAGATCTTAACCAGTATGCCACTGAATTATTTCATGCTCTTCTTCCGGACCACCAGGCCATTGAACTTTCCATTGATCGTATCCATCGTATCCCAAAGCCATCCTTCCTGCCAGAAAAGGTACCTAGAGATGTACTCATGAGAGTACATATCTACACAACTAAAGAGCACATCCTAAAAAGATCCAGAACTCTGGGAAAACTCCCAGAACCATATGAGGGTATCCAAATTTATGCGGATCTATCCAAATACACTATGTACCTCAGGCGCCAACTAAACACCATCACCAAGGCCCTGCAGAAAACCACTGAAAGGTCCAAGGCCCAAGCCCCCCTCTGTGGCACAAAGCTAACCGGAACTACCACCCTAAATTCTAATGGGTCAAGAATCACTTAAAAAATTAACAACATTTTCCCCTTCTGAAAACTCCATAGCAGCAGTGTTAAACCCGTTTGAACTGTTCTCCTCAGTTCCAAACAGGCAGCTCCAATTACGAGACTCCAGCTCTCACAGTCTTATTTTTGTGTATTTACTCTTTTTTTTCCCACTTACTTTTTTCTTTTCCTATCTGCACACCACCATGCATCCTAGAAGTAACCACGTCTACCAAATGAAATTGAATGGATCCACCAGATACCCAGTGGGACACATGCACCGCAAGTCTGATAACCGACTACTAAATGTGAGTAAGTCCAACGCACAGCGCACTCATATTACACAATGGGAATCAATATAGTCTCTATTAATACCAAAGGCCTTAACCATCCAGCCAAAAAGGCATCCCTCTGGAATACTGGCCTGAAACTAAACAGCGATATAATATGAGCCCAGGAGACATATTTTAAACAGACAGCCATCCCAGTGTTTCAACGTAGACTCTTTCCCCGTATCTTCTTGGCATGCAGCCCAGAATAAAAAACGGGGAGTGGCAATTTCCATCAAAAGCTCACTAGACTTTAAACTTCTGGAAGAAGTCGCAGATCCCGACGGCCAATACCTAATTTTAGTTTGCACACTGGACTCTGTTTTGTTCACCCTGGCCTGCCTTTACGCCCCAAACTCCCGGCAAATTTCATTTCTCAATAAAACACTTTGGAAAATCAAGAAAGTCCAAAAAGGTGTATTAATACTTTGCGGAACTTTAATATAGCTCCTGGCTTCCACCTTGATACATCCAACAAGAGTCTCAGGCATACCTCACCAGTGCAATGTTTCCTCCAAACTAATGGCCTTTATGATGCGTGGAGATGCCACCATTCCTCTCAGAAGGACTACACATTCCATTCTGTAGCACACAATTCGTATTCATGGATCAATTACTTTTTTAATGATAAAAAGACTCTTAAACGAATCTCAAGCTCCAGCATTGAACAGATAACCTGGTCAGACCACGCACCAATATGCTTAACGATAAACTCATCGACCCTTCTCTTATCACCTAACCTGTGGAGGGCTAATGTCTTTCTTATGAAATCATCCCCCTATGCCAGTGGTTCTCAATTCCTGTCCTCAGGACCCACTAACAGGCCAGGTTTGCAAGATAACTGAATTACATCACAGGTGATATATTTGCTGCTCAGTGATTGCAGTATTCTAGTCTGCATCTCCCCAAGGTGATTCTTAAAATCTGGCCTGTTAGTGGGTCTTGAGGACAGGAGTTGAGAACCACTGCCCTATGCTAATGACATTCAATCTCAATTGGACAAATAATTTTTGAACAATGTAGACTCTGTGGATAAAACCACTACTTTGTGGATGACCCACAAAGCGTATATAAGGAGGGTACTAATTAAAATAGGTTTGCATGCAAAAAAAGAGGACACAGCGGATAGACAAGGTCGTAGCATTGATAAGAACCACTGAATCCCTTAATAAATCAACGCCCACACATTTACTCAATTTGAAACTCCTCACCCTAAGACAAGAACTCTGATCCCTTTTACTGGATAAATATGAAAAATCGCATCGTAGGCTACTGGCCAAGATTTGCTCCACCAGTAAAAAATCAGGGAAATGTATGGCCACACGCCTGCATTAAAATTTCCCTTTCTTTACCTTCCCACCTCCAAAACCAAAATCCTAAACCCCCAAGAAATAGCCAAAGCTTTCAGCACCTATTACGAGACTCTCTATAATCTGAAAGCAGATGCTACAACACAGCAGCAATCCGCTAGCAACATTCAAGATTTCCTTTCCCAGATCATACTCCCACACCTCTCTCATAATCAACTTAATAAACACCAACTTCACAGTCCAAGAGCTAACTCAACAAATCAACAACCTCCCAAATGGTAAATCCCCTGGACCCGATGGTCTTCCAGGGGAATACTTTAAAGAGTATAGAGACACGTTAGCTCCCTTCTTGTGCGACCTCTTCAATGAAACTGCCTCCTCCTCTGAGTTCCCCCAGGAAATGTTAAAAGCCCTAATAGTGGCTCTCCCCAAACCAGGCAAAGACCAACACCACTGCAAAACTTTAGACTGATCTCTCTGCTCAATGCAGATATAAAATCATATGCAAAAATATTAGCAACTAGATTAATGAACTTTATCCTGTCCTTAATAAACCAAGATCAGGCAGGATTCGTTAAAGGTAGACAGTCCTGGGGGGCGTGACCGGATGTGATCGAGGCAAGACGTGTCTGAGAGTCTCTCCGCACTGATCCGACTAATTCATCCGATTTCACCCGGATACTGCTATCCCCGAGCTGTCTGATATATACTGGCTGGTTCCCTAGACATCCGTGATGCCATCTAATGCAGGGAAAGCAAAGGGGAAGGCTCCGCTGAAGCAGACGCCGGCAAAATGCGCGGTCAAAGACGGGCCGGTAAGCCCCGCCCTCGCCATCTTGGATTCTCAGACGCCATTCCTGCGCGCCAAAACAACTCCCAAGAGGATGGAGGGTGAGAGAGCTGGTGGGGCCACGGCGGCTGCAGGCTCCCTGGACAACCAAGTGGAAGCAATCACGGGTCCGATACTGGAGGCGCTGGCGGCATGCAAGGCTGAGCTTCTGGTGCGCATCGATCACCTGGCAAGTGAATGCACGCTAATCCGGCAGGACATGGACAAGGTACGAGGCAGGGTCACGGCCGCGGAAGATAGAATATCTGATGTAGAGGAGGCCGCGCACGCTCAGGGATCGCAGTTAACAGAGCTGCAGGAAATGGTACGGTCGTTGCAACGCAGGGCCGATGATGCAGAGGACCGCCAGAGACGCAACAATGTGAGAGTGGTGGGGCTGCCCGAGGGTGTGGAGGGCACCAATACAACGGCATTCGCTGAATCCTTTTTCAAAGACCTGCTGGCCCTGGAGAATTTACCCCCCACCTATATTGTAGAGAGGGCGCATAGAGTACCAACGGGACATCGCCCCCCGGGAGCCCCCTCCAGGTCCTTTCTGGTCCGGATGCTCAACTATAGAGACCGGGACCTGATTTTGGCGGAAGCCAGGAAACACCAGGAGCTTCGCTATCAAAATGCAAAGGTCATGCTTTTTCCTGATTTCTCTGCGGAAACCCAAAGGAGACGTCGCTCTTTCATTGATGTCAAGAAACGCCTCAGAACCAAAAACATCCAGTATAGTATGCTGTACCCTAGCAAACTCAGGGTGCAGCACAATGGTGCAGTAAAATTCTTTGAAACACCGCAAGAGGCCTGTGACTGGCTGGACAGAAACCCTTAACTACTCCGTTGGATGGTGGGTGAGTCTCCGTAGACCTTCAGTTACTGCACGACGACTGCTTTGTGGGGGGGGAAAATTTCTGTTATATACCTCATACATCTTTATCTGGTTGAATGGACCTAGTAAGATGCTTGCCAGAGACAGGCCTAAATGTGGAAGTATATATTCTTCTTTTATCCGTGCTGCGCTAAAGGGGCTCAGCCCCTGCACGGAGGGGAACCGGAACTTATCCTTCACTGCTCTGTTGGGGGGGGGGGGAAAAACTGTCCATGAACTAGGGTGTATATCATACCAGCGGAGAGCCCCAAAGGACAGATGAAGAAGAGTGGTTTTGCTGAACTTGGGTGACATAAGGTCTTTCTCCACGGAGAGTGTTTGAGTTATGGATCACGTCGGTGGTCCAAGTTTGGGGACAAGCCGCACGCCTTGTTTTTGTGTTGTTATTTTTGTTTTTTGGGGTGTTGGGCGTGACGGTACGGGACTGTTGGAATTTTTTGTTTTTTTTTTCCTCCGGCTTCTCTACCTCTGGACTGGGATGAACGTTTTGCCGCGCTCTCTCTCCGCCCGCAGGGGTGAGGACAAAACTACTGCGGGTGTGGAAGAGGGTATCCGCTTATTGATGTTATATTATCATATCTCATGGCTAAGTCTTTCAGTATAGTCTCGTGGAATGTAAGGGGGATGAATGACAAATACAAAAGGGCTGCAATTTTCAAATATCTTAAGCCACTTAAGCCACATGTCGTCCTCCTCCAGGAGACACACCTGGATGGCAGTAGGGTATTGGCCCTCAGGAAACCCTGGGTACAAAGGGCGTTACATGCAACGTACTCCACCTATGCTAGGGGGGTCACTATACTCCTAAGCAAACAAATCCCTTCTACTGTACATTGGGTGCTCTCTGACCCGGGGGGGAGATATGTGGCGGTGGTGTTAACTGTGGGGGCGTTGAAATTTCTCTTGGTAAATGTATACCTGCCTCCTCCTGTTCAATTCCAACTGTTATTTGACCTACTAGCTAAGTTGGCCCCTCATGCACACCTGCCTGTGGTGTGGGTGGGGGACTATAACTCTATTTTGAATGGGGACTTGGATTCTTCCAACCCGGCAAGGGGAGGCTCTATGGATCTCGGCTCGTGGGCGACCACTGCAGGATTGGAGGAGCTGTGGCGTTGGAAACATCCGCAGTCAAGATGCTTTTCGCATGTTTCCAAAACTCACCGCTCAGCGGCTAGAATAGATTTGGCGTTTGGGAATCCCCTTGCACAATCATTGGTACAGGAAGTTAAATATCTAGCGGGAGGACTGTCGGACCACAACCCCCTGGAGATAACTCTAGGGCTAGGCTCTTCTCCTGGGAGAAGAGGCTGGCGCCTGGCACCGGGATGGTTGTCAGAGGACAAGGTGGTTTCGCAGCTGCAGACTTCAATGGCGGATTATTGGGCCGCCAATGAAGGTTCCTGTGACCCGCCGATCGTCTCCAGATTCTCTGAGTAGCCTACCCCTGAGTCGCACATGGCGTCGGGAGCGGGAGAGGAGGAGGGACTCTGGGGCGTAGTCGAGTAATACTAGAAATGCGTGTCTGAACTATCGTCTCTATGTCAATGGGGATCGGTGGCGGAACTTTCGTAGGGTGTGGCAGCCGCCCAGTGTCCTTGGAAGTAACCGCCGGGTTATTAGGCGGTAACTTCAGACGTCGACGCTTTGGTGGAACAGGAGACTGTTGGTAGGGCCACGGTCCGCGGTCGGA
>BLSH010287003.1:39273-54440 GCA_018402905.1 Glandirana rugosa | reverse complement strand
CCATTCTTTTGCATTGGAAGAAGTTAACGGCCCCCACTCTGGCATATTGGAAGGGGCTGGTGAATGCCATGATCCCATACTATAAGGCCACGTACACCAGCAGGGGCTGCGGCAAAAAATTCAATAGAGTGTGGCAGGCATGGTTAGGAGATTCATCCACGACATGATATGATTTGCTGTGCTAAAGGTATACTAGAGCTGTAAAGGAGGGATGAGACCATCCTGTCAGGTTATGGGGAGGGAGAGAGAGTAGGCTCACGCTGACCTGGAAAAAAAAAAACAAACAAAAAAAAACAAAAAAACGTTGACTTGGTGGGGGGGAGGGGAAGCCGGATGGAAGCATTGGGGGGGGGGGGGGGGGTTGGGTTTTGGTTTTGTGAACTTTTGAAACCTAATCTAGGTTGGGAGGTAACCGGTTAGGTTTCTCGGTATGTTTTTCTTTTTATGTTTTTTGGGTCACCTGCGCGTGACAGTGGTGGTGTATGTTGTATGTTTAATGAAAATTACAATAAACAGAATTTTTAAAAAAAAAAAAAAAGGTAGACAGTCCTCCGATGCTAAGAGGAGACTTATCAACATTACACACCTGACCAGGGCCTTTGGGACGCCTTCTCTGCTCCTTCTTTGGATGTTGGGAAGGCGTTTGATAGGGTCCATTGGTGTTACCTACGGGCTATACTCTCTTAATTCAGTTTTTCATACCAAACTCTATCACCTATGATGGCCATATACTTGGTCCCTCAGCAAATGTCTATGTAGCGGAAATTATATCTTCCACGTTGCCAATCACCAACGGAACATGCCAGGGGTGTCCCTTATCCCCATTCATTTTTTACTTGGCCATCGAACCTCTGGCAGAGCATATTAGAACCTCTAACCAGATTATGGGGTTTATCGTCAGGGGGCATAAAATTAGCCTTTTCGCCGACGATGTGATCCTTATGCTGACTAATCCCCATACCTCCTTAATCGCAGTCCAAGACCTATTAAATAGATTTAGTGCAGTCTCATATTATAAGGCAAAGCCATCTAAATCCCACATACTAAACCTAGGAGTAGATAGTGTAACTAAAAACCTACTAACCCTTCAATTCCCATTTCAATGGGCGGACTTGAGCATTACATACTTAGGCATCAACCTAACAAGCAACCCAAATAATGTATTCAAAGTTAACTTCCCCTCCTTCCAGCAGAAATATATAGACTCTCTTGAAAACATTTCTAAACATGAATTTTCCTGGCCCGGCAGGTTAGCGGCATACAAAATGATCATTCTTCCCCAACTCCTACACATGTTTCGATTCCTGCCCATACCTGTTCCTTACTCCTTCCTAAACTCCTTACTAGGGAAGGGCTGAACGAACCCCTGTTTGGTTCACACCAGAACTTTCGAGCACCGGGAAAGTTCGGACCCGAATAATGAACCCCATTAACGTCAATGGGACCCAAACTTCAAAAATCAAAAGTGCCAATTTTGAATGCTTATATGTAAGTAATTGTGCATACAATGTTTATAGGAGTTCGGGTCCTGCCCTGGGGGACATGTATCAATGAAAAAAAAGTTTTTGAAAATGTCATTTTTAAATGAGCAGTGATTTTTGGATTATGAAAGCATAAAAATGAATAATTCCTTCCAATATAGTGCCTGGGGGTACTATAGTCTACTATACTATACTATACTATACTATACTATACTATACTATACTATACTATAGTGCCTTAGTCTACCTGTAAAGTGGCAGATCTGTACCATGTCTAGAATCTGCTGCAGCAATAATTGCAGTTATAAAGCAAAAAAAAAAGACATTTTCCCTGCAAGCTGCCTTTATTTTGCTCAGCAACAGCTGGGGAGCCAGTGTGTATGATGAGGTCACAATGTAGTGCACTGGGAACAAGATTAGAGATTTTTTGGATAAATTCTGGTGTCACTTTGACTTTAGATATAAGTAACAGGTGCATAAAAATTGGACTTTGGGGTGTCCGTGGTGCCTTCACACCATAACCCTAGAGAGGTGCTCTTCATGAAGGCAAGAATTGGCCTTTCTGTAAAAAAAAATTGCAATGATATGCACCTGTCAAACAAGTTCAGAAAAATTGGTCTTTGGGTGTCGGTGTCGCCTTCACACTGTAACCCTATAGAGGTGCTCTTGATGAAGGCCAAAAAATTGCAATGATATGCCCCTGTCAAAGAGGTGCTGAAAAAATGGTCTTTGGGTTTTAATTGTGCCCATTAAACCTATACCAAAAACATTGTTCCAGATGAAATTACTGAACACCCTCAAAGCTAGGCAGCCTCAAAGAAGGAGGGAACTGGAGTGGGAACTACAGAGCTAGTGTGTTGGAACAGGTAAAAAAAATGATGTAGGGTGAATGGAGGCAGCTCCTCAAAAAAGATTAGGTCCTGGTAACCTAATGACAATTGTAGAGGGAGAGGAGGGTAAGAGGATGCCAGCCTGGTCCATTCTCAAAGTCCTGCAGAGATTCCACATCCCAAAAAAACGTAATCTGTGACATCGGCATCAGGGGCTTCATAGATGGTAATCCATGACTGATTCATTTTTATGGAAGTCAAACAGACCACGGAGTCTGTGGACAGACGCGTTCTATGATCAGTCATGAAACCTCCTGCAGCAGTGAATGCCAGTTCTGAAAGCACACTGGATGCAGTCAGCCCAACAACTCAATAGCATACTGGGCAAGTTCTGGCCAGTGGTCTATTCTCATGACCCAGTAAGCCAGTGGATCATCAGCTGGAAAGCTCTCCATCTCTGTTTTGGCCCCGATAATCGTCCACCATGTGATGCAGACGCTGCCAATGGGATGTGGAAGCTGACAGGCCTGGGTGGCGAGGACAAAAAAAATTATGAAATGCCTCACTGAGGTGGACGCCTTCTCCAACACTCCTCTCTTGACCAACAGAAGACTCAAAAGAATGTTTTCCATGACACTGTAACCTACTGGATTCGGGAAAACCGTTCAGTAAAATCCTCTTTAATGTGTCCTCAAGTGAATTTATCTTCTGCACTCTCTGTGGGGACACGATAAGTTTTCGAGACCTTTCCCTTATAATGGTGGTCAAGGGGGGTTACCAACCAGTAATGGTCATTCTCCTTTATGCCACGTATTCTTGGGTCCTTTCTCAGGCTTGGAAGCATGAGGTTGCCCATGCGCCTCAAATTTGCAGAGGCTTGAGAAGCAGACTCCTCGGGATCACTCAGAATGACAGCATCTGGAACTTCCTCCTCCCAGCCATGTACTACTCTCAAGGGTCCTGGGGTTGGAAAGCCACCACTTACAGATTTATGCATGTCTTCCTCTTCTTCGAAGCCTGTGAAAGTGCCAGAAACCTCCTCCTCCTCCTCCTCATCTTCCTCCCCTCTCTCCTCCTGTGTGATCTGTGACATAGGAATAATGGTGTCTGAATAAAGTGGGCCTTGAGAGGAAAGGAAGTCCTCCTCTTCCTCCTGCTGCTCTGCCTCCAGTGCCCTGTCCATAATGCCATGCAGAGTCTGCTCCAGCAGGAACACAACAGGGATTGTGTCACTGATGCATGCACTGTCACGGCTCACCATCCTTGGGGCCTCCTGGTGACAGTACAGTGCATGCATCCTTAATGATCAGCCATTGGCATGGGGAAAAAAGCCGAGGTGGCCTGAGCCTGCCATCATGCCGTACTCACACAGGTACTCGTTGATGGCCCTCTGCTGCATGCATAGCCGCTGCAGGATTGCTAAATTCGAGTTCCACCTGGTGGGCATGTAAAAAATCAGGCGGTTTACGGGCAGGTGGAATTCCCGCTGAATTTCAGCCAACTGAGCACTGGCTGCGTATGACTGCCTGAAATGGCTACAGACTCTTATGGCCAGCTTTAGCACATCTTGCAACCTCGGTTATGTATTTAGGAAACGCTCAACCACCAAACTGAGGACATGTACCAGGGATGGCACGTGTCAACTTTCCCTGTCTAAGGGCGGACAGGAGTTTTGAGCCATTATTGCACACCACCATTCCTGGCTCCAGCTGGGGTGGTGTGAACCACCTCTGGGCCTGTCCCTGCAGAGCTGCAAGAATCTCTGGTCCAGTGTGGTTCCTGTCCCCTAGACACACTAGCTGAAGCGCTGCATGGCACCTTTTAGCCTGACTCATGGAATAGCCCTTTGAATGCTTAGGTGGTACCTGATGTTCATAGGACAATTCTGCAGAGGAGGGCATGGAGGTGGGCGGAGGAGTAGGAGGAGGAAGAGGGGGTAGAGCTCACAGGTCTGGCATCATCACCACCAGCTGTATGGAGACATGGGGGCACAACAAGCTGCAGCACCGAGCCCTGTCCTGCATCGCTTCGAGTTGCAAGCAGCGTTACCCAGTGTGCTGTGAACAAAATATATCGCCCCTGCTCATGCTTGCTGGACCACGTGTCAGCAGTAAGGTGGATTTTACGGCTGACTGCCTTGCCCAACAATGTCAGAACATTCTCTTCCATGTGATGGTAGAGAGATGGAACAGCCTTACGTGAAAAGTAGTAGCGACTAGGAACCAGTCATTGTGATACATCATGTGCGAATTCACGGAAGGAGGCAGAATCCACCAGGCTGAAAGGCAAAGTTAGAGAGCCAACAGCTTTGACAAGCTTGCATTTAGACGCTGGGCATGTGGGTGGCAGGGACTGTGTTTTTTTTTCCGCTGCAGCAGATGGGGCAGAGAAATTTGCCGGCTTCAGTTTACAGCTGGTGGTGTGCTGCTGGCAGATGTGCTGCTAGGGCCTGGGACACCCTGTGTTATAACATCATCCATGTCAGTTGAGGCTGATGAGAGGTAATGACTCGGTATAGCAGGGGCAGACTGAAGTGGGTAAGGAGGAGTAGGAGGAGGAGGGACAGATTTGGACCCCTTTTGTGTGGCTTGCAGGTGCTCTTGCCAACGGGCTGAGTGGTTGGATGTTAAATGCCTTGTTAAGCATGTGGTACCCAAATGGCTGGTGTTTTTGCCACGTTTGATGTGCCTGAGACACAGTTTGCAGATAGCAACAGTGCGAGGCGAGAGTGGGCTGGGAAAGAACAGCTGCAGAATATGATGGAATAGGATGTCTGCTCTCTCTACTCTTTCTTGATGTCGGCCTCCTTGGAGTTGTGCCACCTCACCTTCAGTTTCCTCCTCTGCTCTATCTGTCACCCAAGTCGCATCAGTGGCCTCATCATCATCATCTCCATCTCCTCCATCATCATTACCCCTGGAGACAACTTGGCAATACGCTGTGGGTGGGGGAACATGAATGCCAATTTGTCTACCAGTGTTCTCCCCTCTCTCTATGCTCATGATCCTGTCATCCTTAACCTCAGAACCAACATCTGAATCCAGTAATGGCTGGGTATCATCAAGGAGCAGGTGGCTGACGCTGTGGTCAAATAACTCAGCTGACTCCTCCCCCGTGGCTGATGTTGGGGCTATGGCAGTAATAGATGCGAACAAGGAGGCAGGTTTATCCACTCTGGCAACTGCAGGGGACTGCACACTTGTCTCTGCTTGTATGACAGAGGATTAAGAGGATGAGGAAGGTTTAGTAAGCCAGTCCACCACCTCCTCTGAATGTTGTGGCTAAATAGCGCGGGCAAACTCACTAAACAGAGGAAATTATGCCCTGCTTGAGGACTGACCACCACGTCCACCTTTGCCTGTGGACACATTTGTTGCTGGCCCCCTTACTGTGCTGCCTCTCCTTCTTGTCTTCCGAGACATTATTGGGAGGGAGGGGGCGGTGCTTATTAGCAAATGTTAAGAAGTGGAAATCTGTATGTAGATGCACTTTAATCAATGTAAAGTGGTGTTTGGTGCACTTTAATTTGAGGACTCACACTACACAGACACGCCCCATGGATACACTATAATATACTGCATATAATGTGCCAAGCATACAGTGACGCGCAAAACTATATGGCGTTAAACTGGCAGTAACGCACACAAAAGTAAATGGTGTTAAACTGGCAGTAACGCACACAGAAGTAAATTACGTTAAATTGGCAGTAACGCACCCAGAAGTAAATGGCGTTAAACTGGCAGTAATGCACACAGAAATAAATGGAGTTAAACTGGCAGTAACGCACTTAGAACTATGGTTGTGCTCATAAGTTTACATACCCTGGCAGTATTTAGGATTTCTTAGCCATTTTTCAGAGAATATGAATGATAACACAAAAACTTTTCTTTCACTCATGGTTAGTGTTTGGCTGAAGCCATTTATTATTAATCAACTGTGTTTACTCTTTTTAAATCATAATGACAACAGAAACTACCCAAATGACCCTGATCAAAGGTTTTCATACTCCTGTTCTTAATACCCTGTATTGCCCCCTTTAACATCAATGACATCTTGAAGTCTTTTGTGGTATTTGTGGATGAGGCTCTTTATCTTCTCAGATGGTAAAGCTGCCCATTCCTCTTGGCAAAAAGCCTCCAGTTCCTGGAAATTCTTGGGCTGTCTTGCATGAACTGCACGTTTGAAATCTCCCCAGAGTGGCTCAATGATATTGAGGTCAGCAGACTGAGATGGCCACTCCAGTACCTTCACTTTATTCTGCTGTAGCCAATGACAGGTCGACTTGGTGTTGTGTTTTGATCATTGTCATGTTAGAATGTTCAAGTATATCCCATGCGCAGCTTCCTGGCTAATGAATGCAAATGTTCCTCCAGTATTTTTTGATAAAATACTGCATTCATCTCGCCATCAATTTTGACCAAATTTACTGTGCCTTTGTAGCTCACACATCCCCACAACATCAGCGATCCACCTCTGTGTTTCACAGGCCTTGTTGACTCCTCCAATTGTAGCGTTAATGGTTGTGGCCAAAAAGCTCAATTTTGGTCTCATCACTTAAAATTACTTTGTACCAGAAGATTTGAGGCTTGTTTCTGTACTGTTTGGTGTATTGTAAGTGGGATACTTTGTGGCATTTGCATAGTAATGGCTTTCTTCTGGCGACTTGACCATGCAGCCCATCTTTCTTCAAGTGCCTCCTTATTGTGCATCTTGAAACACCCACACCACATGTTTTCAGAGAGTCCTGTATTTCACCTGAAGTTATTTGTGCGTTTTTCTTTGCATCCCAAACAATTTTCCTGGCAGTTGTGGCTGAAATTTTAGTTGGTCTACCTGACTGTGGTTTGGTTTCAACAGAACCCCTCATTTTCCACTTCTTGATTAGAGTTTGAACACTGCTGATTGGCATTCTCACTTCCTTGGATATCTTTTTATATCCCTTTCCTGTTTTATACAGTTCAACTACCTTTTCCCACAGATCCTTTGACAATTCTTTTGCTTTCCCCATGACTCAAAATCCAGAAACGTCAATGCAGTACTGGATGAAAGATGCAAGGGTCTGTCAGGAGTCCAGAAACTCAATGATCTTTTATACACACACACTAATTACAAGCAAACAGATCACAGGTGAGGATGGTTACCTTTAATAGCCATTCAAACCTCTTTGTCTCAACTTGTGTGCATATTATCAGGCCAAAATCACCAGGGTATGTAAACTTTTGATCAGGGTCATTTGGGTAGTTTCTGTTGTGATTATGATTTAAAAGAGTAAACACAAATGATTGATAATAAATGGCTTCAGCTATACATTAACCATTAGTGAAAGAAATGTTTTTGTGTTATCATTCATTTTCCCTGAAAAATGGCCAAGAAATCACAGGGTATGTAAACCTATGAGCACACCTGTATATGACGTTAAACTGGGAGTGACACACACAGAACTGTTTTGGGAGATTTCTGGTTGCGACTCTAAAAATAAAAGTTAGTTTTGCAATTACAGGAACAGATCCACAGGACGCAATCTCTGTGTTTAAAATGTCCGTCCTGACAAGATTTATTATTACATGATATTTTATACATAGATAAGAAAGGGGTGGTGTGAGATGTTATTAAAAACTAACAAATAGAAATATATTATTAAAAACTAGCCAATAGAGTTGAACGAACACCTGGAAGTTTGGGTTCGGAGGGTCCGAATGAACTTTGAAAAAAAGTCCGGGTTCGGCACCGAACGTTGCCCGAATGTTATCACAGACCCCAAACCCTATTGAAGTCAATAGGGACCCAAACTTTTAGGCACAAAAATGGCTGTAACAAAGTCCTGGCAAGTGCTAGAGGGCTGCAAAAGGAAGTAAAATGGAGGTAAGAGTAGGGCAAGTGCCCTACAAAAAAAGGGGATAGGGAAAATAAATTAAAATCAAATAAACTAGGTGATGATTTTTGAACAATAATGTGTCACTTATAGCTGCAGCTAGAACCTGGCCCTTTAGAAATAGTAGATGATTTTTAATAATAATGTGTCACTTACATCAACAGCTGGCCCTATAGGAGTAGGCAATGGGTTTGGAACAAGAATCTGTCCCTCTAAGCAACACCTGGAAACTCCCTTTTGAACTAGGAGATGGAGATGTTTTTTGAAAAATAATGTGTCACTTACAGCAACAGCTGGCCCTATAGAAGTAGGCAATGGTTTTGGAACAAGAATCTGTCCCTCTAAGCAGAAGCCTCTACCTAGTGCAGTCAGATTGCTCAAAGCAGCAGTATGTGAAATCTCAAATTACTCCCACAATCTGATCGTTGTGTACGATCTCACAATCTGATCGTTGTGTACGATCCCACAATCTGATCGTTGTGTATGATCGTACCGATCGTTGTGTTAGACAAGGTTTGATCTGCAATCTGTCACTCAAAGCAGCAGTATGTGAAATCTCAAAGTACTCCAAAAATCTGATCGTTGTGCACGATCGTAGCGATCGTTGTGTTATGCAGAATTTGATCTGCAATCTGTCACTCAAAGCAGCGGTATGTGAAATCTAAAATTTCTGCAATCTGTCCCTCAGAGCAACAGCAGTAGTAATCTAAGGATGCAGGATCAGATGTTAAAATGTCTGCAATCTCTCCCTCACAAAAACGCCGGCAGCACCCTCTCCCTACCCTAACCCAAGAGCATGTGACATGCATCACTGTGAGTCCAGCTTATAAAGAGGCTGGGTCACATGATGCACTCGCCAATCACAGCCATGCCATTAGTAGGCATGGCTGTGATGGCTTCTAAGGGCAAACCAGTGAAACGCTTGTTGATTGGCTGCCCTGCAGCTATTCAACATGCATGATCAACTACTAGAACCCAGAACCCAAACGTTTTTTGAAATATCCGTGTTCGGGTCCAGGTCCCGGACACCCGAAAGTTCGGTACGGACCCGAACGTTACAGTCCGGGTTCGCTCAACACTACTAGCGAATAGAACAATTGCAAAAGTAAAATATAGTGAGGGGAGGGGGGAGTAGAGACAGAGAGAGAGAGCTTCTAGCAGAAATTGTATCTGTGTTGTAAGTGAAGGCCATAGAACACATTACAACAGCATTAACAAAATGGAGTCTCTTGTGCTTAAATGAACAATACAGTGAAAGTCCATGTCATTTCCCTCCTTTTGTTTATATAATGCCATTCTTCTCCGCGTTACATTCAGCCGATTGCCTGTAGCTCCTGCTACGTTGGGGCAGAGAGACAGCATCCTGTTCAGCTCTCTCCTAGTTTTCTCTGAATGATAGGTTCATCAGTGGGTGATCACACAGAGGCAAAGCCTGACGAGGAAGTAAATAACAAGTATGAGAAACAGGAACATCACAATGTAATCACCTAATTTCTGTAACCATGTTGCTATGCCATATAAAAAATAACCAAAACCTCCTAATCCCTTAAAGGGGTTCCATCCATCTTTAGCAATATCTCTAGCCTCATTCTGTAGTTCTCTTATCTTAGCAAGATGCCCTTTAATAATGTCCTTACTGTCAGAAATGTATATACAACAGTCAGTGTGAATAACTTTACACATCCCACCTTGAGCTGCAGTGAGATAATTTAGCGTTAATCTATGCTCTAATACTACTTTTTTAAGCTGAGCCATTTCTTCACTTAATAAGCCTATATCAGTGGCAGTAAGGTTAATAATCTCATCTACAATTCTAGTGTTAAATGTGCATGTAATGTTTAGAAAAATCTGTAGAGTGTCTATGTATTTTGAGACCATCAAAGTTACTGATTGGTGCTCATTAGTGGTTGAAACTATGGGCTCCTGGTTTAATTTTTATCATATCTGGGGGTGCAGTCCAGCAGACCTACGTCATATTTGCTGGCGGCCCATAAATCAGCGGGAATCACTTCCAATTCTGCTGGGAGAGGTGGAGTGGAGTCTTGGATTAAAAATACCCCAGAGGCAGAATTTAAAACTTCTCCTGACAGACTACTGACCACTGGACTCCGGATGGAGTGTAGTCTATGCTTGCTAAAATTTGGTTCAAAATGTCAGCTCCTAAAAGATTGGCAGGAACTGTGTCTGAAACTAACACTTTAGTGACAATTTCTGTTTGCTGTCCTAGCCTGAGTTTAAGTGGCTTGGACTCAACCAAATCAGTAGAGGTCCCAGTTAGGCCAACACCAGAGATAACATTCTCAGATAATAATCCTGGAGGTAAGTCCTCTATATTAAACATGCTTTGGCTTGCACCAGTATCAATTAACCACTTCAATACTATGCACTTAGAACACTTTACTACCAGACCAATTTTCAGTTTTCAGTGCTATTGCGCTTTGAATGACAATTGCGTGGTCGTGCGACGCTGTACCCAAACAGATTTTTTATCATTTTGTTCCCACAAATAGAGCTTTCTTTTGGTGGTATTTGATCACCCCTGTGGTTTTTATTTTTTGTGCTACAAATAAAAAAAGACCGAAAATTTTGAAAAAAAAAAATTCTCTATTTTTGTCACAAAACTTTGTAAATAAGTAAATCTTCTCCATCACTGGTGGGCACTGATGAGGCTACACTGACGGGCACTGATGTGGCAGTACTGATTGGCACTGATGAGGCGGCACTGATGAGGTGGCACTGATGATGAGGCACTTATATGCAGCAATGATGAGCACTGTTAGGCGGCACTGATAAGCAGCACTGACGGGTACTGATAGGTGGCACTGATATACAGCACTGACGGGCACTGATATGCAGCACTGACGGACACTGCTAAGCGGCACTGATGGGCACTCATACACAGCACTGATTGGCACTCATAGGCGGTACTGGGCACTGATAGGTGGCACTGATGGGCACTGATATCTGGCACTGGTATGCATTGATAGGGGCACTGGTGGGCATATATACTGATAGGGGCTCATTCCCTGGTGGTCTAGGGTGGCATCTGAAGATGGCACTGAGTGCCATCCACATTGGGCACTATGTCTCTTACCTGGTGGTCTAGGGGGGTCTCCCTGGTGGTCCAGATCGGCTCCCTGGTGGTCCCTGGTCGGCTCCCTGGTGGTCCTGGGTGGGCACATCCCTGGTGGTCCCTGGGCAGGCTCCCTGGTGGTCTAGGGTGGCGATCCGAGGGAGGGCTGTGTTGATAAATCATCAGCACAAACCCTCCCTGTCAGGAGAGCAGCCGATCGGCTCTCCACTCCTCAGGTCTGCAGACCTGAGTACAGGAAAGCCGATAAACGGCTTTCCTGTGTTACACTGTGACCAGCTGTGATTGGTCACGGCTGATCACATGGTACAGTGCTTCGGATGGAAGCACTTTACCGAGATCTGTATTGCGGGGGGTCAGACTGACCTCCCACACCACCGATCGCCGCGATGTGCGCCCTCCCCGGGCGCGCAGTGGCTTGTTATCCTGAGGACGTCATATGACGTCCAGTCAGGATAACTAAGCCACTTCCCGGCTGTCATTTTGCATACGGCGGTCGGGAAGTGGTTAAACAGGTCAATTCTGTTTCTCCTCCTGCATAGGGGAGTTCTTGTAAAAATACTTTTACTCTGGCCTTGGGACCATTATCTTCCCTTTTTAACATGATTGACACTGTCATGCCATTTTCTTTTGCCTGATCCACTGCTCCTGGCAGAGAACTGGGATCAGCATGAGGTGCATCTAAGCCCCTTTCCAGTCTATGGTCAGGAAGATGGCAGAATTTGGCTATGTGTCCTTCCCCATTACCAGGGCCGTCTTTAACCCCTTCCCGCCGGTAGGACGTTCATGGACGTCCTGGACTTTAAGGGGTGATATCTGAATGGTACCAGCAGCTACAGGCACCATTCAGATATCATTTTTTTAGGCTGGTGATTCCCTGCACCATAAGAATGATCATAGCGGCAGTTCAGCCGCTTGATCGTTCTTATAGGCAGCGGGAGGGGACGTTCCCCCCTCCCGCCACCATTTGGTGCTTCTCCCGTGTTGCCCGTACGATTGGCGGCAGGGAGAAGAGATCCATCACCGCCAGATTGTCGTCAGGGAGATGACTGATGACCATCTGGTTACCAGTCATCTCTATGACCCTCGGAGGCCCAGGCGCGACATTATGACGTCAGGTCCGGGCCGGCTTTAGTAAACAAAGCCGTGATCACGGCTGGGATCGGAATTTTTTTTCTGACCTCAGTCTTTCCAGCCTGCAGGAGAGCTGTGAGGTCATATTAACCCCATATCTCTCCATAAAGAGGATCTGTCACGCACCATTCCTATTACAAGGGATGTTTACATTCCTTGTAATAGGAATAAGTGATCAAAAAAAAAAATTAAAGAGACAGTGTAAAAATAAAAAAATAAAAGTAAAATAAATAATAATAATAAAAAAAATTTAAAGTGCCCTCGTCCCCACGTGCTCGCGCGCAGAAGCAAACGCATACGTAAGCCCTGCCCACATTTGTAACCGGTGTTCAAACCACACATGTGAGGTATCGCCGCATGCGTTAGAGTGAGAGCAACAATTCTAGCACTAGACCTCCTCTGTAACCCTAAACTTGTAACCTGTAAAAATGTTTAAAGCGTCGCCTATGGAGATTTTTAAGTACCAAAGTTTGGCGCAATTCCACGAGTGTTCGCAATTTTAAAGCGTGACATGTTGGGTATCAATTTACTCAGCGTAACATCCTCTTTTACAACATACAAAAAATTGGGCCAACTTTACTGTTTTGTATTTTTTAATTCACTAAACTGTTTCTTTTCCAAAAAAAGCACGTTTGAAAAATTCCTGCGCAAATATCGTGTGATATAAAAAGTTGCAATGAGTGCCATTTTATTCCCTAGAGTCCCTGCTAAAAAAAACATATATAATGTTTGGGGGTTCTGAGTAATTTTCTAACAAAAAAATGATGATTTTTACATGTAGGAGAGGAGTGCCAGAAATGGCCCAGTAAGGAAGGGGTTAATATTGATTGGACCCTGCGCAAATATTTTCTCGGACCCCCCCTCCCCCATGCAATTTCACTAGCCACCTGCTCAGAGACATACAATAAATAGCAACTAGACTCAAAATCAGTTTACTGAATCAGATCAGCAGTGATTTTGATTGGTTGCCAGAGGTTAAACATATCATTACCAGTTACTGACTGGTTGTTAGAGGTTACAGCACACATTACGGCTCACTGATTAGTTGCTAGAGGTTACAACACATGCTTTCTGCTTGTTTGGTTGCTAGAGATTACTGTACATCAATACTGCTCACTGATTGGTTGCTAGAGGTTACTGCACATCATTACTGCCCACAGATTGGTTGCTAGAGGTTACAGAACATAATCTCCTCACTGCCGGCACACCATGGACTGGGGAGTGCAAAGTCACTTTCCTGACACCACAGAAATGTGCTGCCCTTTAGCAGATACACAGCAGTGGCATCAATTATTAATGACACCCTCACGCATGTGCTGACATGTGCTGTGGAATTTAAAGCATGCCTTTGTCTCCCCAGTGGACAGCATCCAGTATAGGTGATGGTGAATATGACCTCAGGGGGGCATGATATACATATGAATGCCACCTTTGTTTACATATCAGCGCAGCTGGCCGCCACTATTTATATATGAATGCTGCCGCTATTTACATATCAATGCCGGTTATTTACATGTAAACATAGGATCTGCAGGTGAGTCATCTGTACACAACAATAGGGCAGAGTTTGGCAGCTTTAGTAGCAGCACTTAGATATCGGGACACAGCACAGGTCTAAAACTTCAAGGAATAAGGGAATTTAAACCAGGATAGTTGGCAAGTATGAGGCAGCTGCTTTGGGCCCCACAACAATGACAGGGCCCAGGGCAGCTGCCCCTTTTGCCCTGCCTTAAAGACAGCCCTGCCCATTACAATTGTAGCATATGATTGGTCCCCGATTGTCATGATTTCTGAAATTGCCTTTGCCTCTTCCTTTTCCCCTCTGCTTCCTCATGTACACAATGTTGGGTTTGCTGTCTTTCTGGTTAATCCTGTTCTCTATGGATAACAGGATAGGCAGGAGGTCTTGAATAGACATATTGCCTGCCTCAGGCCTTGCCGTGAACAACTTTTCTTTCAACTGGGATATTAAACAATCAAGAAACCTTTGTTTGACCAGTTGTGTAGATGGACTTGCAGTGTCTCCCTTCTTTTCTTCCTCTATTTTAAGGCCTGCTTCCTCTGCCATATCACTCAACCACCTTCAATAAGCCCCTGCAGCTTCCTCCTTCCCTTGCTTAGCATTCATGAATTCAGCATGTCTGGTTTGTCCATATATTTGGGGCAAATTTTCCTTCATTTTTTCACAAACCTTCCTTCCACTAGCCATTTTATCAAGCTTTGTGACATCTACTTCACATTCTTTAAGTATATAGCCTGACATGTTGCTTCCCACTGCTTTAATAAGAAGCTAATGAATGTCAGTAGCAGAAGCCTTGTACAGTCCTGCTCACCATTATTGGCACCCCTTCATGTTTTGCATAACTGAGTGAATGTCTTCAGAAATAAATGGAAATGTACCAAATTTATATCAGCAGGATCTTTTTTCTAGGACGACTATATTTAAACCATGTAAAGGTAAATAAAGACTTCTGTAAGTGAGTCAATACGTTTTGTACTTCCCCACGGTTATTACCACTCGTCCTGACATGTTCCGAAGACGATGACTGTAAGTAATCGAAGAATAATTTCGTCACCCTTCGTTGTACAGTCCGATATATGAATTTCTTACACTTCATCTACAGTGTTTCGAACTATTTTACCGATCACCTTCCTTCCAAACACTTTTTTACTTCCTTTTAAACGGGGTTTATATACCTGTTTGGTCTGTACGACTTAAGTACTTACGATTCGTTCCCTTCCTCCTTCGACGTCCCCGA
>BLSH010287003.1:17276-28432 GCA_018402905.1 Glandirana rugosa | reverse complement strand
CTCTGTCACATGGAATGAATTAGATACAGAATGAACAGTAGAATGACAAGTAGCTACAGTTATTTGTATGACACTAAATATTTAAGTGATTCAGGGAAATAAAAGCCACATTGCAGTGTGGTATAAAGCAATATGTTGAACTGCTTTTTTTTTCTAAGAATCCCAGCATATAGTATGCCATATATTATTTTTGTATGGATATCAATTTGAATCAAATTTGTTACAGTAGTGATGAGCATAAAAAATTAAATTTGCTGCTAGCAAAAAATAATTTTAGCATGAATGACAAATTGAAATAAATAATAATAAAAAAAAAAACGGTCTATTGAATTACAGGGGTCACTTTAGGAGGACCTTTGAAGATGCATTTGTCTTTTTATCAGTTTATACTGGTTCAGTTCACACTATATGTTTTTAAATTTCTGTTAATTAGGTTGCTTTTACCTTTACAGTTTTTTTTTTTATATACAAGATCAACATCATGTAATCTTCTATTGTGGTATTTCCTGCACACAGTGAAACTACAGCAGTTAAATGCACGAATTAGAACTATATGTGTAAATTGTTTCAGCGCTATCTGGTGTTGACTATCACAGATCTTGGCCTATATGAATAATACCAAACCATTGCTATGATCTTAAAAAAGTCTGGTTTAGAAGGCATGAGTAAGTTGTGCCTGGGTAGACACTACTTTGTAATCAAATCAAAAAAGGGTTAAAATGTATTGCTATGGACAACTGATTCTCTTATCTGCAAACTTCATTGTTTCATTTTTATTTATTAGCTGGATGTCTGAATCAGTTCAGCAGACACTGCTCTATACATATTGATTGCATTGATTGACCTGATTCAACCTGAACCCAAAGCTCATCCATATCCTTCAGCATGAACCCAGAATTGCTCAGTACTGAGCGTTCCCAGTTTCACTTTCAAGTAGATGGAAACATACAGTATAACAGCCCAGTTCAACAATACGTCTGTAGTGAAAGAAAGGCCGCCATTGCTGACCTTTTTCATGCTAGTTACAAGACTGTTTCTGGCTTATATCATTTGAATCTCAAACCTGGAAGGAGTTTTCAGCAGGTGAAGTCAAATTTCTTCATCTCAGCATTGAAGCCAGACAAGTAGAATTATTGGAAGAAGTCAGCAAAGGTAATCGACATGGTACAGGTTTTATCTTATCCTGGCTTCAAAATGATGTGCTGAGTTAATGTGTAGTATTTTACAACACATTACTATAATACTTATTACTGTGTTGCTTTGCCATTAAAGTGATTGTAAACAATCACCTTGTAAAACAACACATTCAGTTTAACCAATTAAGGACCGAGCCTCTTTTTTAGGGTCGGTGTTTACAAGTTAAAATCAGGGTTTTTTGCTATAAAATTACTTAGAACCCTCAAACTTTATATATATATTTTTTCTAACACCCTAGAGAGTAAAATGGTGGTCGTTGCAACACTTTATGTCACACTATATTTGCGCAGCGGTCTTACAAGTGCGTTTTCTTTTGTAAAAAATTAACTTTTTTTGAGTTAAAAAATAAGGCAACAGTAAAGTTAGCCCAGTTTTTTTCCATATTGTGAAAGATAATGTTACGCCGAGTAAATTGATACCCAACATGTCATGCTTCAAAATTGCGCCCGCTCATGGAATGGGGACGAACTTTGGCACTTAAAAATCTCCATCGACAACGTTTAAAAATTCCTACAGTTTATCTGTTTTGAGTTACAGAGTAGGTCTAGAGATCACAGCGATACCTCACATGTGTGGTTTGAACACCGTTTTCATATGCGAGTGGGACTTACGTAATTGTTCGCTTCTGCGTGCGAGCTCGGCGGGATGGGGCACTTTAGGTTTTTTTTTCTGATTTCTTTTTATTTTTACACTGTCCTTTAAAAAAAAAAAAAATTGATCACTTTTATTTCTATTAAAAGAAATATAAACATTCCTTGCAATAGAAAATAGCATGCCAGGACCTCTTAAATAAGAGATCTGGGGTCGAAAAGACCTTAGATCTCATATTTACACTAAAATGCAATAACAAATAAATATAAATAAATAAAATAACATTGGAAAAAGTGTCCCCTTTAAGAGCTATGGGCGTAAGTGACGTTTGATGTTGCTTCCGGCCTGCAATGCTATGGAGTCGAGTGGGCAGCATCTTCTGCTCCCTCGGCTCACAGGCATTGTGGCAGCCAGATCGGATCATCTCCACTGCTACCGTTGGGTGACCGGAGATGATCAGACCGTGGCGGGGGGGGCCCTCTCCCGTCCCTGATAAAAGTGATCTTGCGGGGCCGTAGAGACCACTTTTATCAGGAACAGAAACGGCCACTGTAAAGAATGATACTGGGGTTATGTTAGCTATTTGCTACCATAACAATGGTATTCCACTTCAAAGGACCGCCGTATAATGATGGCGGGCGGTCCGGAAGAGGTTAAAATAACAATGAAAGGCCAAACATTTTTGTATAGATATAAAAAAATATATTATAGATAGCCTTTTCCCCTTTTTTATATAAGTGATCACATTCCCTCTGTTCTCAGCTACATAAGAGCAGGAGAGAGAAGAAGCAGCAGCACACTGAGCTTCACAGTGGATGGCTGTGCAGTGGGGGTGTGTCAGGACAAGTCTGATCATTGGAGGAGAGCAGCATAGCTCGAGAACTGACCATGTTGTGCTCTCCTGTTTAGTGTGGTCAGTTTTTAATAAGAAAGCAAGGGGATTGGCAGGAACACCATGTTTTTCCACACAAAGGAATCAATACAAAGAGAACAGGATACTTTCTCATACAAGTACATGGCATAGCAGCCACATATGAGGAATATTAAGTGTTGGGCTAATTAATGATTTAATTTTGAATGGCATTCCCAATGCATCATTCAGTAGGTGCTCACTTAGCTGTGCTGTGGTGCTCTGCATTAAAAAAAAAGCACGTAGGTTTGGTTTTATTTCTGATGCCGTGTGTTGGCAGCCCATTCTAAATAAGTGTCTCAATGCAAATAAGGTTAAAGAGTGATATTTTGCTTGTTAACCACTTCAATACCAGGCACTTAGAACACTTCCCGCCCACACCAATTTTCAGCTTTCAGTGCTGTTGCGATTTGAATGAGAATTGCGCGGTCGAGCGACCTTGTACCCAAACAAAGTTTTTATCATTTTGTTCCCACAAATAGAGCTTTCTTTTGGTGGTATTTAATCACCCCTGCGGGTTTTATTTTTTGCGTTATAAAAAAAGACCGAAAATTTTGAAAAAAAAAAACATTTTTCTTTGTTTCTGTCACAAAAGTTTGTATAAAGTACATTTTCTCCTTCACTGATGGGCACTGATGTGGCTACACTGATGGGCACTGATGAGGCTGTACAGATTGGCACTGATAAGGTTGCACTGATGATGGGGCACATATGCAGCACTGATGGGCGGCACTGACAAGCAACACTGACGGACACTGATACGTGGCACTGATGGACACTCATAGGCAGCACTGATAAGTGGCACTGGGCACTGATGGGCACTGATAGGTGGCACTTTTAGGTGGCACAGGTGGGAACTTTTAGGTGGCACAGGTGGGCGCTTATAGGTGCACAGGTGGGCACTGATAGGTGGCACAGGTGGGCACTTATAGGTGGCAGTGGTGGGCACTGGTGCAACAAGCACTGTTAGGGATGGCACTGGCAGGCATCATACATGAGCACAGTGCCATCCCTACAGTGCACAATATTGCCCTTACCTGGTGGTCTAGTGGGGGCTCCCTGGTTGTCCTGGGCGGCCTCTGTGGTCCTTCCCTGGTGGTCCTGAGCAGCCTCTTTGTGATGTCCGAGGGGGGCTCCCTGGTGGTCCAGTGGGGTGATCCTGAGGGTGACTGCGCTGATAAACATTCAGCTCAGCCCCCCCTCATCAGGCGAGCAGCCGATCAGCTCTCCGCTGCTCAGGTCTGCAGACCTGAGCAGAGGAAAAGTCGATAAACGTCTCTTCCTATTTACACTGTGATAAGCCGTGATTGGTCATGGCTGATCACATGGTAAAAGGCTTCGGATCGAAGCCTTTTACCTCGGTCGGTAATGCAGTGGGTCAGACTGACCCACGGCACCACCGATCACCACAATGCGCACCCCCAGGGGTGCGCGATCGCAGATTATCCCGAGGACGTCAATAGACGTCCAGTCAGGATAATGAACCCCCCGCCCGGACGTCATTTGTCTATACGCTGGGCAGGAAGTGGTTAAAGTACATGCAGAAACACACCTTAGTGAAGTGGTGTCCGTATGTCACAACTGATAAATGAATCCTTTTTTAAATGAAAGATTTTAAAGAGTAGTGAAAATAAAGTTTGTGTTCTGAATGTATTATATACAGGATACCACTTTATTATGTGTTCTATGGCTCCTGGATACAATATTTTGATGAATGTTGTAAGGGATTAGCTCTAGTTGGGATCGCTTTTCCTGGTATAAAAGCAGTTTCGTACAGCAGGCTTCATAAAATTCTGGCTTGCAGCCAGGTTTATTTAAAAGGTTGCACATAAACAGAAATGAAAGCAGAAAAACAAAAACCTTGCCGTCTGGCAATAAACTTAACAGTATAGTTTTCCTCACTACACAGTGTGGGGCTGGTCCTCAACACCCACAAAACATAAGCAAATGCAAACCTTCTCTTTAAAGTCCAAACACCAAAATTGAGCTCAATCAGATTGTTCCTTCTGAGTCCCAGGCCAGAGGACAACTGAGAGCTCTTCCTGGTAATTTAAGCCACCTGCTGGTAGACTCCAGTGGACCAAAACTCCAGACCGGAACCAGCCCAGCCACGGTGGCTGGTAATACCTGGGCCGGACTCCACCTAGTCCAATTTATATGAACGCATGCGACGTGACAGGTAGTGTCCGTCTACTAGTTCCCCTCGCATACTGTCACAATGTTATACTAAATACTTGTGTCCTTGTTGAGATAAAATATGTAAGCTGCCATTGTTGGCCTCCCAAGACACAAACACTGCTTAGGTCAAAGTAGGCTATACCTTACAAAGAACAGATCCAGCTTGTCCTCAACAGCTGCACAAATTACCATACAATATAGGAGCACTTGCATACAGGAACAAAGTTCTTTTACATGCTGCAACCTAAACAACACTTGATCACAGAGTATATGAAATAATTATATTTTATTAGTACCGAATTCTGTTTTTGTACTATGCATTTTATTTTATATCAGCATTACCAACCAGGCTTTGTTGCGTTGGAGAGTGCTATGTTTCTAACAACCTTGCTGATTAGAGAGAGCACGGGGCTGACCTGATCATTGTGCTGCAGCTCATTAATTTTCCAATTATAGCATTGGCCAAGCTCTATTGCTTCTACTGTGAAGAAAAATATAGTGTCGTGCAGGTGTGTCTGGGTTAGGAACTAGCTGCCAGAATTGTTTCAATAGCTTGAATCACAAATAGTTAGTTCAACTGTCTATTTATTTGCATGCCTTCCCTAACTCACTAACACTAACTTACTTTTATTTTATAAAATAAACACAATATGCTTACATATTGGGAGAATGTGCCTTCTATTTATATCTTTCTTTGTTTCATCTCTCAAATGCAAGCTTTTTTTGTGCTATTCACAGACTTCCTGTTCTAGGGTTGCTATGTTCTTTTCCCAAGCCCCCCTTGTGTATGTGAATGTAGCCACCCTTCCCTGCTCACCCCCAAAATGGACTATACATCTGCATGCAGACACATTCACATCTATAGAAATTATAATACTCATAGGTAGAGTTGAGCTTCCGTACCGAAATTTGGGGTGTCCATGACCCGGACCCGAACCCGGACATTTGAAAAAAAGTTTGGGTTCGGGGTTTGGGTATTTTATCCCGCCTGTTGAATAGCTGCAGGGCAGCCAATCAACAAGCGTTTCACTGGTTTGTCCTTAGAAGCCATCACAGCCATGCCTACTAATGGCATGGCTGTGATTGGCCAGTGCATCATGTGACCCAGCCTCTGTATAAGCTGGAGTTATGTAGTGCTGCATGTCACATGCTCTCAGGCTAGTGTAGGGATAGCATGCTGCAGGCGCTGTGAGGGATAGATTACAGATATAATAACATCTCATCCTGCATTACAGAACATTCTGATTCTGGACTAGGTAGAGATTGCTATTACTACTGCTTTGAGGGACAGATTGCAGATCTCATCCTGCATTACAGAACAATCTGATTCTGGACTAGGTAGAGATTACTACTACTACTGCTTTGAGGGACAGATTGCAGATCTCATCCTGCATTACAGAACGATCTGATTCTGGACTAGGTAGAGTTTACTACTCCTGCTTTTAGGGACAGATTGCAGATCTAATAACATCTCATCCTGCATTACAGAATGATCTGATACTGGACTAGGTAGAGTCTACTGCTTTGAGGGACAGATTATTGTTCTAAAATCATCTCCTAGTTCTATAGGGTCAAGTTCCTGCTGTTGCTGTAAGGGCAGATTATTGTTCTAAGATCACCTCCTAGTGCTATAGGGAGTGGTTCCTGCTGTTGCTGTAAGGGAAAGATTATTGTTCTAAAATCATTGCCTACTGCTATAGGGTCAGGTTCCTGCTGTTGCTGTAAGGGACAGATTATTGTTCTAAAATCATCACCTACTGCTATAGGGTCAGGTTCCTGCTGCTGCTGTAAGGGACAGATTATCGTTCTATAATCATCTCCTAGTTCTATAGGGAGAGGTTCCTGCTGGTGCTGTAAGGGACAGATTATTGTTCTAAAATTTGTCTCCTAGTTCTATAGGGAGAGGTTCCTGATGCTCCTGTAAGGGACAGATTATTGTTCTAAAATCATCGCCTACTGCTATAGGGTCAGGTTCCTGCTGTTGCTGTAAGGGACAGATTATTGTTCTAAAATCATCACCTACTGCTATAGGGTCAGGTTCCTGCTGTTGCTGTAAGGGACAGATTATTGTTCTATAATCATCTCCTAGTTCTATAGGGAGAGGTTCCTGCTGGTGCTGTAAGGGACAGATTGTTGTTCTATAATCATCTCCTTGTTCTATAGGGAGAGGTTCCTGCTGGTGCTGTAAGGGACAGATTATTGTTCCAAAATCGTCTCCTAGTTCTATAGGGAGAGGTTCCTGCTGTTGCTGTAAGGGACAGATTATTGTTCTATAATCATCTCCTAGTTCTATAGGGAGAGGTTCCTGCTGCTCATGTAAGGGACCTTACCTTGCCTCAATATTTTGGGGGCTACCCCAATCAGAATAAAAACCAAACAAACAACAAAAAGTGTTGGCTACCTCCTCCTCCACCACCGCCACTTCCAGCTACACTGCCACGGTCACAGCCTAGTCAACCTCTAAGCTCCTACTCCACTTCCACTCCCCCTTCCCATTTTTATTTTTTTTATTTGATGTTAAGTTAATTTCCCTATCCCCATTTTTTTGTAGGGCACTTGTCCTATTCTTACCCCCATTTTACTTCCTTTTGCAGCCCTCTAGCACTTTCCAGTACTTTTTTACAGCCATTTTTGTGCCGAAAAGTTGGGGTCCCCATTGACTTCAATGGGGTTCGGGGTCCGGGGTAAAGTTCAGGTCAAGTTCTGTACCGAACCCGAACTTTTCCACGAAGTTCGGCCGAACCTGCCGAACCCGAACATCCAGGTGTCCGCTCAACTCTACTCATAGGGGTTGATTTACTAAAGGCAAGTAGACTGTGCACTTTGCAAAGTGCAGTTGCCTCTGCAAGTGCAGTTTCTCCAGAGCAACTAAAGTCAAATAGACTGTGCACTTTGCAAAGTGCAGTTGCTCCGGAGCTTAGTAAATGAGGTAAGGCTTTAGTTTGCAAAGAATACCCAATCACGTGCAAGGAAAATTAAAAGAAACAACATTTTTGCTTGCCCATGATTGGATATTCTTTGCAAAATAAAGCCTTACATCATTTACTGAGCTCTGGAGCAACTGTATTTTGCAAAGTGCACAGTCTATTTGCCTTTAGTAAATCAACCCGGTAGAGTGTATTGTGTGACCAGAAATAACAGCACTGCTTGTGCTATGCTAGTAATAGAGAGGTACATCAGTGGTGAATAGGAAGCATGCATAGGACAAAAAAGAATTCTGGGAATAACGGTAAGATATAAAAAAAACCCAAAAAACTTGATGTTTTGGAACGATTGATGTAAAAAAAAAGTTTACTGCTACTTTAAAGCGGTAGTAAACCGCTGGACTTTTTTTTTTTGTGCCTTGCAAGGTAAAGTCATTTCAAAGCCAATGTATCTTTATTTTTAGGGACTCGTTAATGACTGGAATAGTACCACTGGATTGGCGTAGGGCCAATGTGGTGCCCATATTTAAAAAGGGATCAAAGTCTTTACCAAGTAACTATAGACCTGTTAGTTTAACTTTTATAGCTGGGAGGATGCTGGAGAGTTTAATAAAAGACCACATAGATAAATTCTTGTTGGAAAAAAATATTCTAAGCAACAGACAGCATGGATTCATTAAAGACAGAAGTTGTCAAACAAACCTGATTTTTTTTATGAGGAGGTAAGTAAAACCTTGGACAGAGGGGTGGCTGAGGACGTGGTATATTTGGATTTTGCAAAAACGTTTGACACCGTTCCCCACACATGGCTAATGTGTAAGGTAAAGTCTACAGGCTTGGAAAGATCAGTTTGTAAATGGATAGAAAACTGGCTAAAAGACAGAATTCAGGGAGTAGTCGTTAATGATTCTTACTCTGAATGGTCTAAGGTTATCAGTGGTGTACCCCAAGGTTCAGTGTTGGGACCCTTACTTTTTAATATCTTTATAAATGATATAGGGACTGGGATTAAAAGTAACATTTCAGTGTTTGCAGATGACACCAAGCTAAGCAGTGGAATAACGTCCTTACAGGATGTCTCCAACATACAAGCAGACCTCAATGCGCTGTTTAATTGGGCGACTATGTGGCAAATGAGGTTTAATGTTGATAAATGTAAAGTTATGCATTTGGGGGCTAAAAATATGCATGCATCATACATACTAGGGAGAGTACAACTGGGGGAATCCATAGTTTAGAAGGATCTGGAGATTTTGGTAGATCATAAGCTTAATAATGTCATGCAATGCCAAGCTGCGGTTTCCAAAGCAAGCAAAATCCTATCTTGTATTAAGAGAGGTATGGACTCCAGAAAGTGAGATATCATTTTGCCCCTGTACAAAGCATTAGGAAGACCTCATCTGGAATATGCAGTTTAGATTTGGGCACCAATTCTCAAAAATGATATCGGGGAACTGGAGAAAGTGCAAAAAAGGCAACCAAACTGATAAGGAGCTCAGCTATGAGGAAGGATTAGCGGAACTGGATTTATTATCTCTGATGATTAAGGGGGGATATTATCAACAAGTACAAATACATAAGTGGTCCATATAGTGAACTTGGTATTAAGTTATTCACTTTAAGGTCATCACAGAAGACAAGGGGGCATTCTTTACGTCTAGAAGAAAAAAGATTTCATCTCTAAATATGGAAAGGTTTCTTCACAGTTCCTTCAGAGCGCATGCACCCGTGATGTCACTGGCTGCATGTACAGTAAATACCTCCTAAATGGTGCACGTTTAGGAGATATTTACACTACCTATAGGCAAGCCTTATTACAGGCTTATCTATAGGTATAAGTCAAAGATGGGAGTTTAATTCCACTTTAAGAAGCTACCTGGACTTTTAATATGCTGGAGGTATATAATTCAGTGACCTTCTCATCTCTCCTTTCTATGACCACTGGTTTCCTCCGTTTTTCTTTAACCATTGTGGACCAGAGGTCATTGAACCATAAATGTACAAATCAAATTCTGTAGCATCAGCCTCAGTTAAAGTGGTAGTAAACTCAGTTTTACTACTTATACCTACAAGTAAGCGTATAATTAGGCTTACCTGTAGGTACTGTGAATATCTCCTAAACGTGCCCTGCAGCCGTTGAGGTCACTGACGCATGCACTCCGAAGGTCCAGCATACCACGCCGGACCTTCAGAGCCTGTGCCGTAAACAGCAGCTCCCGTGTGCATGTGTGGGATTGACATCATCGCACCCCCGGCCAATCATGTAGCCAGAGGCCGAGAACCCAGAAGAAAGACCGGGTGAAGATGGACACCCTCTCAGCAGTGACAACGCACCTCTGGAAATCTTTGTTTTAAGGTAGGTCTCTCATAATGTGCTAATATGTGATGTATACTAGCACATTATGATATTGCCTTGCAGGGATTTTTTAACTGAGGTTTACTACCGCCTTAACCTCATTTTCACTCCAAGACAAATTTGTCAGTTCACAGCAAGATCTGAGAACTAAGTGCATTCCTAGTTTTCTCTTGCAACATTATTTAACATGGCACAGGGCTTGGTACATAAGGTCTTAAAAGGACATATTGCAGTTATGAATTGGTAACAGTTACTGAACCCCTTAAAGGTGGAGTAATCAGCTGAAATATCCCCTTATGCACATCAGCATGCAGCAGTCAACCATATCTCAGACTACAGCCACTTGACTTGTGTACTGTGCATGTGTTCCCAATTCTAATTGTCTTTTCACAATTGTCAATGAAAACTAGAGAGTGGTCACAAGATACATGATTTACAAAGGGCTAGTCACCAACAGGCATCTCTAACAATTCAATATCCACTTCTAATTGCTATAATAGAGCAGCCCTAGCTCTCAGAGATTATTTGATTTTTCATTATTTAGTTGTATTTTCTCTTTCAGAGCAATAAGTGTCAAGATGTAATGCTGTTCTAACACCTGATTCAACATGGTGGTGATAACAGCCACTCACAAGTTGAACTTGAAATTACATTACTTGATTACATTGATTACATGAAAGAAAAGTAAAGACTTTTAATCTCACCGACAATAGTGGTGGTACAACTTAGTCCACAATCTTGTCGTAATGTAGAACTGTGAATAACGAGACTTTCTCTTTTATGTTGATTTATTACTTTTTAGTTTATTAGAGACTCTCGATCCCGACGAGATAATATCGTTAATCTTCACCTATAACTTAACAATCTCTACGGACAACCACTGATCGGGAAACATTTAGTACATAGAACACTGGTGAGAGATCAAAAGTAACTGTTAACACTTTTCTGTTAATCTTAACCCTTGTGTACGTGTCATGTGTTCAGTTCACCGACATCAGAC
>BLSH010286988.1:2023654-2035539 GCA_018402905.1 Glandirana rugosa | reverse complement strand
TAGGGGATAGATTTAGGGACTTTTAATTTTTTTTTTATTTCTACTATAACACACACACATAAATACCAGACCTATATCATGTGTATAGCAGCGCTAATAACACCACACACACTGGGATGTCAGTCTTCAATGCAAACAAAGATCATAAAACAATAATAAAAGTCCATATGCAAATTTCATTGGTGAAGCCTTCATGAATAAGGCACACCATCACCACACCACGTGAGAGACCGGGGTTTCCCCCTATTTGGAGAGACTCACCAGATGGTGACAAATTAAATGCCAAATAACTCTATTTAACACTTTATTCTGACTCCACACAAGAAAACCCCCCTTTAAGAAATGCACTTACAACAAGCACAATAAAAACCAGCATAAAACAGTCATAACGTGACACTTGTGTCGGTCAGGAGAAGTCCTTCTCACTGCTTGATGTATCCAATCACCAGCGATGCTCCCGGGTAAGTGCATTTCTTAAAGGGGGGGTTTTCTTGTGTGGAGTCAATAAAGTGCTGTGTGACATTACGGTGCCATGATCATGGACTGCGGCGGCATCTTCTCATTCATTGGGTAATTATGGTGGTGCTATGATGGCCGAATGTCCCCTTTTATGATCTATTGGAGAACTTAAAGATTTCAAGCATCTTGGAATAGCCTGATGTTGGTGACCCGGACCCACTAGGCTGGCTGAGCTTTATGGTGCACATTCTTGATTTCATCTGGTGAGTTTGAAATGCGCGTGGTGGCTGTGGAATGCTACTTCAATTCACTCACTCGCTTGTACGGGTGATTGTTTTATGTTGTATGCATTTTTTTTGCATACTGCACTGTTTCGTTTTATATTTTTTTGACTACCTATGCGGATCCAATGAGGAGGGGACACCTTTAGAATTCCTCAACATATTGGATACTATACAAAGTACTATACAAAGTGCATTTGCTGTTTTCTTGATTGAGACAGCATTGGGATCTGGTGAGTGGTCACTCTCTCTACTTTTGGATTTTGTGTGAACTTTTTACAGAAGAACTTACCTCAAATTACTTTGGAGTATCTGCATGTTGGACCTTTTATAGATATATTTTTTTGCACATTTATGGAGAGTTATGTGCTACATTATGAGCTTATTTTTTACACACATCATTTTGAGCGCTGCAATTTATTGCTACTTGTTCATTGAGGTTACGTATTTCCTATTTATTGCTGGCAGCTATTTTAGGCTTAAGCAAAAGTTTAGGAACCCCTGTCAATTTCCATGATTGTCATTTATAAACATGTGGGTGTTCGGATCAGCAATTTCATTTTGATCAACCAATAACCGAAGGACACAGTAATATTTCAGTAGTGAAATGAGGTTTATTGGATTAACAGAAAATGTACAATATGCATCAAAACGAAATTAGACAGGTGCATAAATTTGGGCACCCTTGTCATTTTGTTGATTTGAATACATGTAACTACTTAGCACTGATTAATTGGAACACACAATTGGTTTGGTGAGCTCATTAACCCTTGAAATTCATAGACAGGTGCATCCAATCATGAGAAAAGGTATTTATGGTGGCCAATTGCAAGTTGTTCTCTTTGACTCTCCTCTGAAGAGTGGCAACATGCGGGCCTCAAAACCACTCTCAAATGACCTGAAAACAAAGATTGTTCTACATTATGGTTTAGGGGAAGGCTACAAAAAGTTATTGCAGAGATATAAGCTGTCAGTGTCCACTGTGAGGAACATAGTAAGGAAATGGAAGACCACAGGCACTGTTCTTGTTAAGGCCAGAAGTGGCAGGCCACATAATATATTAGAGAGAGGCAAAGGCGAAGGATGGTGAGAAAGGTCAAAAACAGCCCGCAGACCACCTCCAAAGACCTACAACATCAACTTGCTGCAGATGGTGTCACTGTGCATTGTTCAACAATTTGGCGCACTTTGCACAGGGAGAAGGTGTATGGGAGATGCGAAAGAAGCCTTTTCTGCACTCACGCCACAAACTGAGTCGCTTGAGGTATGCAAACGCACATTTGAACAAAGATTGAGTTATTTGGTCATAGCAAGGGGTGTTATGCATGGCGGCAAAAGAACAGAGCGTTCCAAGAAAAACACTTGCTATCCACAATAAAATTTGGTGGAGGTTCCATCGTGCTGTGGGGCTGTGTGGCCAGTGCCAGTACTGGGAATCTGGTTAAAGTTGAGGGTCGCATGGATTCCACTCAATATCAGCAGATTCTTGAGAATAATGTTGAGGAATCAGTCACAAAGTTGAAGTTACGCTTGGGCTGGATATTTCAACAAGACAACGACCCAAAACACTGCTCAAAATCTACTCAGGCATTTATGCAGAGGAACAAGTACAATGTTCTGGAATGGCCATCCCAGTCCCCAGACCTGACTATCATTGAACACCTGTGATTTGAAGCAGGCTGTCCATGCTCGGCAACCATCAAACCTGACTGAACTGGAGATGTTTTGTAAGCAGGAGTGGTCCAAAATACATTCATCCAGAATCAAGACACTCATTACAGGCTATAGGAAGCATCTAGAGCAGGGGTAGGGAACCTGCGGCTCTCCAGCTGTTGTAGAACTACATTTCCCATGAGGCATTGCAAGGCTGATGGATACAATTACTCCCAGAAGCATGATGGGAAATGTAGTTCTACAACAGCTGGAGAGCGGCAGGTTCCCTACCCTTGCTCTAGAGGCTGTTATTTCTGCTAAAGGAGGCTTTACTAAATATTCATGTGATTTTTCAGTTGGGGTGCCCAAATTTATGCACCTGTCTAATTTTATTTTGATGTATATTGCGCATTTTCTGTTAATCCAATAAACCTCATTTCACTACTGAAATATTACTGTGTCCTTCAGTTATTTCATAGATCAAAATGAAATTGCTGTTCCAAACACTCAAATATTTATAAATGACAATCATGGAAATTGTCAAGGGTTCCTAAACTTTTGCATACAACTGTATTTCCTAGGATTGCCAGTAGCATCTAGTGGCAATAATGAAGTATTATTCCTGGACGGCGATCCTTGAGGACAGGTATGACAAATGGATGTGGCAGCCCTGGTTAGACCATTTCCCACCTTCTCAGATGACCTCCAAATTCTTAGAACTGTAAAGGTTCCACATGGTGCAATTTAAAAACCCCTGGGGTACCCATCTCCCTCCCCTTTCTATTTTTCTTCCCTTTCTCTCTCTCCCACTCTTTCCTTTTTCGTCATGCAGTTTGCTTTCACATGCTTCCCCCCCTCCCACTTTGCTGAGCTTTTGTTGGCTTCAGATGTATAGGGTTGGCCGTGGCCATCTAGCTTTACTCTTACCCCCCTTTTTAGTGCCAGGCCTTCTACTCATATGCTCATGCTAGGACACCGGTAGTTTAGATTGCATGATATTGGTTCGATTGCCTGTATGTTGTCCTTTTGGCATCTCTTGTGCATAAACAACCCTTTTGTCTTGGATCCTCAGATTACTCTTACTAGTCGATGCTCCGTAAACCTTGCTTTTTCCAAGTTCTATTATGTAATACGAAGGTTACCGCTCTCATTTTATATTTGGTGAGTAATGTCTGTACAAAGAGTATTGATATTGTATGTTTACACATTGATTTGGTATCACATTTACCTTTCTTGTTATATTGAAAATTTTCAATAAAAATTCAGTAAAAGAAGTATTATTCTATACACTAGATGGCGTTGAAAATAAATATATTAAGGAAATAAATGTATAAAAAGATATCCAAGGAATTGAGAATGTCAATCAGCAGGGTTCAAACTCAAATCAAGAAGTAGAAAATGAGGCGTTTTCAAGGGGTGGCCAAGTAGACCAACTCAAAATGCAGCCCACCCAAATGCAGTGCCTCCTTATTGTGCATCTTGAAAAAGCCACACCACCTGTTTTGGCTTGAAGTCTTTTGTGGTATTATTGGATGAGACTCTTTATCTTCTCAGACGGTAAAGCTGCCCATTTCTCTTGACCAAAAGCCCAGTTGTGGCTGAAATTTTAAGTTGGTCTACTTGACCGTGGCTTGGTTTCAACAGAACACCTCATTTTCCACTTCTTGATTAGAGTTCGAACACTGCTGATTAGCATTCTCAATTCCTCGGATATCTTTTAGTATCCCTTTCCTGTTTTATACAGTTCAACTATCTTTTCCTGCAGATCCTTTGACAATTATTTTGCTTTCCCCATGACATAGAATCCATAAACATCAGTGTAGCACTGGATTAAAGATGCAAGGGTCTCTCATGTAAACTTATGAGCACAACTGTATCTTTCCATTGTTCATCATCAGAAGACCCTATAAATATCACACTCCCATATTCATTTAATACTTTGACCTAGCTCCAACTAATTTCGTATTGCTCTTTTTAACAATATCAAAGAATACTTAATATTTAATATAAAACAACATGTAGTTATATTTACAAAGGAGGGAACTAGGGAATCAGGGGGAATTGCTATTGGGATTATGACGGTGCTTTTGATTCAATTCACAACTGACGACTTAATAAAATCATACTTTTTATTAATATCCATTAAAAGCAGTTTTTAGTGAACACGGACACCAATCTGACTGAATATAATCCATATTAAAATATAATGCATGAGATACACACCGGGGAGGGGGAGCGCTGCATGCCCACAGGCGACCAAATATGGCCAGCTAGATATTAAAAAAAAAAACAAAAAACGATGCATGGTAAGTGTTTGAATAGAGTAGACACAAAGTGCATAAATGAAAATAATGCACTTTGTGTCTACTCTATTCAAACACTTACCATGCATATTTTTTTTTTTTTTTAATATCTAGCTGGCCATATTTGGTCGCCTGTGGGCATGCAGCGCTCCCCCTCCCCGGTGTGACGTATGTTGTGGCGGGGAACCTGATTTGTACCTGGCTCTGACAGTTAGACCAAGTTATGGGTGGTGAACGCAATTACTCTAAATTCTAAACTTCAATAATTAGACCTTATTATGATCCTTGCCTTGAATCATTATGAATCATTTATTTGTTTCTCTTTCTTATTTTTTGTATTTTTTGTCATATATAGCATTGAGCATCTATATGATGGCCCACTAAAATCCCTGATGAAGCCATGACTGGGCGAAACATGTAGGATATGGACCATCATACCGCATTGTCATCATTGGAATTGTGTATCTCATGCATTATATTTTACTATGGATTATATTCAGTCAGATTGGTGTCCGTGTTCACTAAAAACTGCTTTTAATGGATATTAATAAAAAATATGATTTTATTAAGTCGTCAGTTGTGAATTGAATCAAAAGCACCGTCATAATCCCAATAGCAATTCCCCCTGATTCCCTATTTCCCTCCTTTGTAAATCTAACATAAAAGGGATGAGGTGCTGACATACATTGTGTCGTCATATTGCCTAAACCAATACTACTACAATAAGCTAGTGATTCAATTCACACTGTTGGTAATAGTGGCTACACCACTCTACTTTAAAGTGAAAATGTTGTTCCTGTGAAAATTATTGATTAATTTCTGCTTTAACTGTTTTTATTTTATTCTGTTGTATTTTGCTTTCCAGTAATCAATATAGTTTATCCTATTTATCTAAGTGTATACCAATATGGCTGATTTTTGTGGGGAGGCGTGGGACACTCTCATGTCTGAGGCACATAGGTCAAGAGATGAACAAGAAATTACGGAGACTGAACTCTCTAGAGCCTTTGGGCGATTACAAAGAATATTAGAGAAAAAAGTACGCCTACACTGGCACAAAACCTATTTTGAGAAATATTCTAATAATTTCATAATCCCGTGGGGATTGAGAATACAAATTTTCCCCAACATTAAAAAAGTGGATGATGTTTTAAAAACAGCATGGGAGAAAAATCTTACCTCATGTTCTCAAGGAATGATTACACTTTTATGCAAACAGTATGATGAGGAGTTAGATCTCCTTGATACTCAAATAAAGAAGTGGAATAGTGAGTATGTTCTCTCAGCTAGCACTCCCTTTTTCAAAAGGAGGGAGGGCGAACTCAGAGAACATATTCAGAAATATACTGTAGATCTCATTAGCAAAAAGGAAGCCAAGTTCCAAAAAGACAAATTGGCACATGAAAATGGCTATGCATATAAGTGGACTCATGCCAATACATTCAAACCTACTAGACATCAACATGCATCACCTACTAGACACACAATGAAAACCACATCTAATCTGTCTTCTGTTTCCTCACTCTCCTCTAGCCAATCCACAATTTATCAGGAATTATCGGATACTAGACTCCCCAAAAGGAGGAAGGGAGATTCGGATACTCGATCCTCTGACTCCGCACGACGTACGCACCGATCAGCACCAAAACAACAACCACCGAACCCTCGTTTAGCACAAAGCACTTCACGTTTTTTTTCTACATCTACCACTGTTTCTAATCTTTCCACTACTACTATGAACATGTCCACTGTGGGTATGGGTTCTTCTTCCACTTCAACTTCTTCTATTACACATGAGTCTGAATCTGCCTCTATCGCTAAACCCAAGGTGAGTGAACCTATTGTCAATTCAGTTGATGATTCCAGCATGGCATCTAATCTTGTTAAGGATCCTAAGATAGCACCTATTTTTTTAGTAAACGCTCCAGATACCCCTCGGACAGTTGGTCCAAACATGATCAGCCAGCCGAATTTGACCTAGATGGAGAGGGGTGCCTCCCTAATCTGGATCAAAGAATGGCTGAACCTGAATGGTTAACTACACTTGATCTGGAAGATAAAATTGAATCTTCCCATGTAGGTTTCACCCATAGTCAAACACACATATCAAATATCGAGACGGATAGAGATTTATCTAGTCCTAACAATAAACTTGAAGTTGTCAATTTGTCCTCCTACCCCCTATCCTCTAGTGAGGTGGAGGTACTTGAGCTAGGACTTTCGTTTTGTCCAGACCAGCCTCTGGACAAATTTGATCTTACTAAAGATATTCATCTTTTTGCCAGTAGATTAATGTACAAAGTCTTATATCATAAGCAACCATATCTGACATCTCAACAGATACGTGAGGAACCACACTGTCAGCAACTGGTGTGACCAGAAATGTGTGAACTGCACAGAGAATACCAGACACAACGTAAAGTGAATAAAGTGATTTATTAAAAGAAAGGTAAATGGTGATCAAAACGCACATCTAGTATAACAAACCATGAAATGTAACTAAATAACAAAAAGTAGTGAAACTGCCTAAATAGGTAAAGGGGAATGTCCAAACCGTAAACGAAGCCTGGCCAGGGTCATACACGGGAGATCAGCAGAGGGGGCAGGGAGCAGGACAGGCACAGGGAGCAGATGCTGGAGAACACGGGGGGAAGATCAGGCTGCAGACAGGGGTCCCAGAGCGGATACAGGATACAGGATTTCCGGATTGCAGGCTACAGGATTCAGAGGCACATGGAGACAAAACACCAAGGCACCATGCATATGGCAGTCAGGGTTTAAATATCCTTCCTGTAACGAGCATCAGGTGGTGACTCATGGGCCTCTGATTGCTGGGAGACACTCGCTGGTGGATACTGGAATTGCAGCCAAAGAATCCCCGAGCCGCAGCGCCACCCGCTGGAGGGACTATTCCTGACACACACGCTAATGGTCTTGACCCTATACTTGAGAACCAAGCAATGACAGACTTGGCTGAGCTGTGAGAGGAGGGGGCTTGCATAGAGGAGCCCATGGAACCTATGTCCTCGGGCATACGAGTTCCTGGGGTCTCCTTCCCGCCCCCCCCTCCTTCAGACAGAAATCTCATGCATTTCCACAATTACAACAAAACCGCAACATTTGGGCATTTGTTCAACAGGTTTGTAAAGAAATTGAAAAGCTTCCATTAGGGAAATCTCAGCCTAATAATCTGTCTAGACAACATACCAATGCCCTTCGTTCTCTTCAAAACAATTCTGCCCTTGTTATTAAGTCGGCCGACAAGGGTGGGAATATTGTAGTTATGAATCGGGAACAATATGTGACTATGTGTGTTGACCTTTTGGCAAACACACAATGGTATAGGCCTATAACTAGACCAGTGGTAGAGAATGCCCAACAAAGTTTTTGTCAGCTAATCTTTGATGCTTATCGACGGGATATTATAGATAAAGATACCTGGCAATTCTTGAATATAAAGGATCCTAGGATCCCAACATTTATGCGTTGCCAAAGATTCATAAGTCAATGTCTTCACCACCTGGGAGACCTCTCATCTCCGCATGTGGAAGCATAACAGAGAATGCAAGTAGGTTAGTAGACGAATACTTGCAACCACATGTTGTCTCATTGTCATCATACGTCCAAGACACTATCGACCTACTTAGGTCAATAGAAGGAATACATTTGCCTGAAAACGCATGGTTGGTAGCTATAGACATTGAAGGCCCATATAACACAATACCACATGCACATGGACTTGAAGTTATAGCCAAAACACTCAGGGACCACGGACCTCAGGCGGCCATTTATAATCAGTTTGTGTAAGATCTTCTTAAGTCTATACTTACTCAAAATGTTTTTATGTTTGGATCCTCCCACTACCTCCAGGTACAGGGTGTGGCAATGGGCACCCAATGTGCCCCTGCCTATGCCAATCTGTACCTGGGGGGTGGGAGAAGGACCTTTTTGCCGATGACTCAAAGGGTAGACTACTAAGTCATGTTCTGACCTGGTACCGGTATATAGACGATATGTTGTTGTTGTGGACCGGTACCAGGGATGAACTTATGGAATTTATGAGCTGTATCTCAGAGAATGATTACAACCTGAGATTTACCATGAATTGTAATCAGAAAAGAATTACGTTCTTGGATGTTGAAATATATGTAGATGGTAATGGCTTAGTGGGTTCCACACTGTACAGGAAACCCACTGCCGGAAATAAGATTTTGCATGCAAAAAGTTCACACCCTAAAGGGCTTATGAATAGCATACCATTTAGTCAATACTTGCATATAAAAAGAAATTGTAGCTCAAATGCAGACTTTCAGCGGTCCGCTTCTGAGCTATATCAAAGACTCTGTGAACGGGGCTACAGTCATAGATGTCTAAAAAGAGCCTACAACAGAGTCAAAAAGCGGGAGAGACAGTCTCTTCTATTTTCGGATAGACCTGACCAATGTCTCCCAATAACTAGAGTAATCACAAGATACACAACACAATATCAAGAAGTCACAGATATTCTTAAAAAATTTTGGTCTCTTCTCACTTCAGATCCTACAATTTGCCAATATATCAATAGGTATCCACAGGTCACCTATAGGCGTGCTATTTCACTAAAAGATCGTTTAGTGCAAAGTCATTTTAGTGGTGAAACAAAGCTTTCAAATGTTGGTTGTACAGGCACTTATGCCTGTGGTAAATGTCAATTCTGTTCCTTTGTATATAATGGTGAGACGTTCGTTCTCCCAAATGGTCAAATACACAAACTAAAAAAGTTAGTAACCTGCCAGACTGTTGGTGTGGTATATTTGGCCACATGTCGATGTGGTGCCTATTATGTAGGTAAAACTAAACGCCCTTTTCATGTACGTATTAAAGATCACGTTCAGCCTATATACAAGAAACAAATAACCACAGCTTTGAACTTACATGTGGCGAGATGCCATGGATTTGACCCATCTTGGATCGGGTTCATGGCTCTTGAGCATATTCCACAGCATCCGCGGGGGGGGGAAGTGTAGATCGTGCGCTCCTCCAATTGGAGGCACGATGGATACATACCCTCCAAGCCACTATTAGTCCTGGCCTCAATGAAAATTTGAGTTATGCTTCCTTTCTATAATTGATCTCTATTTCCTTATGAGGCCCCACATATGTAATCTGTCCCTCTGACAAAATCTGAAGCCTCCCCCCCCCCTCCCTTTTCCGTTTTTTTTTTTCAGCCATATTGAACTATGATGTTGTTTGTGTCATTAAATGGAATAAGATTGTACACATGGATTATCAAATTATATAAAATGATGTTACAAAATGTAATTGTTATGCATAATGATTCAATGTACGGTATTTTTATTTTTATTTTTTCCTTTTTTACTCATATTTGCCTTGTAGTTATATGGAGAATTGCGTTTGCCTAAAATATTGTGTCCCGTAATGGTTCTGTTGTTGTTGCCATGGTCGTCTTGGGTTTTCATGTTTCACTGCTGATGTTTCGGGGTTGTAGGGGGCGTTTGCCTGTCCACACTGGTAGGCGCACCTCTGTCTTCCATTGGAGGCGCCTCAGAGGCCGTCGGCTGGTGCCTCCCCCCTCCCGGCTGGTCGCGGTGTGACAGGCTCCTCCATGATCCCGGAGGTTGGGATTGGAAACGCATGTGATCCATCTATGCGCCTCTCCCTCCCCCCGAGATGCCCCCATGAGTGGGCTTATGGGAGTTGTGGTCCGCGCGGGGCTGTGCTGGATTGGCACAGGCGCGGTGGCCTCTATGGTATACCCGGGCTTGCGTCGGTGACGTCACACGCCGACGCAGGCAGGCGGCCTTATAGGTCGGCCACTTCATTCAGTGTTCCAGCTTGGCTGCACTGGAACCACAGGAGGAGTTTGAGATGCTCAAAAACCAAGGTGAAATATAGTTTTTATTTAGTTGCTTTGATCTGACTTTCTCTTTTTGGACTATGTAATTTGATGATAGGTTTCTATTTTTGGCTGATAAATAAGTGATTTTCCTGCCCTCCTTTGCAAAAAGTATATAGGGCAAATAAATTAATCTTGAATCGCAACTGCAGCTTTGTATATTAATTATAAAACTTGCACTTGGTACTGTGATTTTTTACGTTTCTCTTTTTTTGCCTTTTGACTTTTTATGGAGTTATTGATTTTGTTGCAGCCGTTAGTGTTTGCTTTGCCAAAATTAAATGCTGTTTTTACTCTTTAGTCAATACGGCCCCAGCCTTATCAACTATTGTGACTTTTGGTGGTTTACCTGTATGGAGCGACCTCTAGTGGTTCAATCAATACATGACAGCTATACTAGTAAGTGTAATCAATGTATGAAGGGGTAAACTGTGATTTCATTTATCATGACTTGTGGAGTGCCATATATTGGCAACACATGAACTAGTCATTATTTTCATTTATGCACTTTGTGTCTACTCTATTCAAACACTTACCATTAGTGTTGAGCGAACCCGGACTGTAACGTTCGGGTCCGTACCAAACTTTCGGGTGTCTGGGACCTGGACCCCGAAAACGGACATTTCAAAAAACGTTCGGGTTCGGGTTCTGGGTTCTGGTAGTTGATCACGCATGTTGAATAGCTGCAGGGCAGCCAATCAACAAACTTTTCACTGGTTTGCCCTTAGAAGCCATCACAGCCATGCCTACTAATAGCATGGCTGTGATTGGCCAGTGCATCATGTGACCCAGCCTCTTTTTAAGCTGGAGTCACAGTGCAGCATGTCACATGCTCTTGGGTTAGGGTAGAGAGAGGAAGCTGCCGGCGTGAGGGAGAGATTACAGACATTTTAACATCTGATCCTGCATCCTGAGATTACTACTGCTGTGCTGTTGCTCTGAGGGACAGATCGCAGAAATTTGAGATTTCACATACCGCTGCTTTGAGTTGCAGATTGCAGATCAAACTCTGCATAAAACAACGATCGCTACGATCGTGCACAATGATCAGATTGTTGGAGTAATTTGAGATATCAAATACTGCTGCTTTGAGTTGCAGATTGCAGATCAAACTCTGCCTAAGGCAACGATTGTTACGATCGTACACAACGATCAGATTGTTGGAGTAATTTGAGATTTCACATACTGCTGCTTTGAGTTGCAGATTGCAGATCAAACTCTGCCTAACACAACGGTTGAGTTTCGTCGTCATACACTTTAGAGTTTAATGAGGTTGTTAGACTAGCAACACAT
>BLSH010286988.1:2009450-2019529 GCA_018402905.1 Glandirana rugosa | reverse complement strand
GCAGGAGGCAGCATTTCAGCAACATGGTGCAAGAGTATGTGTGCACACGCCTACACGTACTGACTGATGGGTCTGCCCCATTCAACTTCTGAGTCTCCAAATTGGCCACATGGCCTGAGCTTGCCGTTTATGCCTTGGAGGTGCTGGCCTGCCCTGCAGCCAGTGTATTGTCGGAAGGTGTGTTTAGCACGGCAGGGGGCGTTATCACAGACAAGTGGAGCCGTTTGTCCACAGCCAACGTGGACAAGCTAACCTTTATTAAAATGAATCAGGCATGGATCCCACAAGACTTGTCTGTACCTTGTGCAGAATAAACATTTAGACCGGACTCACACAGCCATTCATATACTTGTTTTTTTTTAATAGGCCTCAATATTTTGGGGGCTACCCCAATTATAAACAAACAAAAAAAAAAAAAATACCATGTTGGCTACCTCCTTCTCCTCCTCGACCACCGCCACTTCCACCTACACTGTCATGGTCATGGCCTAGTCAACCTCTAGGCTCCTATTCCACATCCACCCCCCTTCCCATTTTTTTATTTGATTTCAATTTATTTTCCCTATCCCCATTTTTTTGTAGGGCACTTGCCCTACTCTTACCCCCATTTTACTTCCTTTTGCAGCCCTCTAGCACTTGCCAGGACATTGTTACAGCCATTTTTGTGCCTAAAAGTTTGGGTCCCCATTGACTTCAGTGGGGTCCGGTGTCCGGGATAACGTTCGGGCAACGTTCGGTGCCAAACTCAGACTTTTTCCCAAAGTTCGTCCGAACCCGAACGTCCAGGTGTTCACTCAACTCTACTTACCATGCATCTTTTTTTTTTTTTTTTTAATATCTAGCTGGCCATATTTGGTCGCCTGTGGGCATGCAGCGCTCCCCCTCCCCGGTGTGACGTATGTTGCGGCGAGGAACCTGATTTGTGCCTGGCTCTGACAGTTAGACAGAGTTATGGGAGGTGAACGCAATTACTCTAAATTCTAAACTTCAATAATTAGACCTTATTTTGATCCTTGCCTTGAATCATTAAGAATCATTTATTTGTTTCTCTTTCTTATTTTTTGTATTTTTTGTCAATATATTGCATTGAGCATCTATATGATGGCCCACTAAAATCCCTGATGAAGCCATAACTGGGCGAAACATGTAGGATATGGACCATCATACCGCATTGTCATCATTGGAATTGTGTATCTCATGCATTATATTGTAATATGGATTATATTCAGTCGGATTGGTGTCCGTGTTCACTAAAAACTGCTTTTAATGGATATTAATAAAAAATATGATTTTATTAAGTCGTCAGTTGTGAAATTAATCAAAAGCACCGTCATAATCCCAATAGCAATTCCCCCTGATTCCCTAGTTCCCTCCTTTGTAAATCTAACATAAAAGGGATGAGGTGCTGACGTGCATTGTGTCGTCATATTGCCTAAACCATTACAACATGTAGTTATAATTTACCCACAAATACATATTTACAGTATTAGCAGCATTATTTGTATGTTTTGCAGCTAAACTTTTTTGTAGAAAAATGCAATTTCAATGACATGCAACATTAATTTGTATTTTTTAAAAATATATCATTAAAATGTTCCATGATGGAAATCCTAAATTGTTTGGGTGTGTTTTTGTCTTCACTTCATCTCTATCAATATACATATTCTAGCAGGAGGGACTAGCAGCATTATAACTAGGGCCAGCACAGGGCAGGGGCCGATGCCCTGGGCGCTACAATTTCTGGAGGAGAGGGGGCGCCATCAGGGGGGACAGCCCATTTGACTGTCCCCAGGCTGCTTTGGCTGCTCTTCAGCAGGGAAGGAAGGGGGTGGGCAGAGCCAGAGAGAAGACAGAGCGCCGCGATCTGCAAGCTGTAGCAATAAAACAAGAACAAATCTTTCCCCAGTCCCGACCTCTTCTATATCAATCCGTCAGCCAGGACTACATGTACTTGTCGCACATGACAGGAGATTACTACGCGGCGGCACCCAAAAATGAAGAAAGTCCGCTCGGCTGGGGAAAGTTTTGTTCTTGTTTTATTGCTACAGCTTGCAGATCGCGGCACTCTGTCTTCTCTCTGCCTCCGCCCACCCCCCTTCTTTGTGGGATCGCTCAGTGACCCAGGCCCAGTAGCCAGCCCCCAGGACCAGTAGCCAGGCCCCAGGACAAGCAGCCAGCCCCAGGACGAGCAGCCAGCCCCAGGACGAGCAGCCAACCCCCAGGACCAGTAGCCAGCCCCAGGACCAGTAGCCGCCCCCAGGACCAGTAGCCAGCTTCAGGACCAGTAACCACCCCCAGGACCAGTAGCCTGCCCCCAGGACCAGTAGCCAGCTTCAGGACCAGTAACCACCCCCAGAACCAGTAGCCAGCCCCCAGGATCAGCAGCCAGCCCCCAAGACCAGAAGCCAGTCCCCAAGACCAGCAGCCAGGACCAGTAGCCAGCCCCAGGACCAGTAGGCAGCCCCCAGGACCAGTAGGCAGCCCCCATGACCAGCAGCCATCCCCCAGGACCAGCAACTAGCTCCCAGAACCAATATCCAGACCCCAGGACCAATAGCCAGGCCCCAGGACCAGCAGACAGACTTCAGGACCAGCATTCAGACTCCAAGATCAGCAGCCAGACCCCAGCCCCAGCAGCCAGACCCAGTAGCCAGACCCTTGGCCCCAGCAGCCAGGCCCAACGACCAGCAGTCCAGTTCCAGCAGGCAGGGCCCAGCAGCCAGACCCCAGGTCCCAGCAGCCAAAATCCAAAACCAGCAGCCCGGCCCCAGGAGTCAAGCACCAGGACCAGCAGCCAGACCCCAGGCCCCAGCAGCCAGACCCCAGGACCAGCAGCCTAGCCCCAGCAGCCAGACCCCAACAGCCAGACCCCGGGCCCTAGCAGCCAGAATCATGGCCCCAGCAGCCAGACCCTAGGGCCAGCAGCCAGGCTCCAGCAGCCAGACGCAAGAGCCTAGCAACCAGGCCCCAGCAGCCAGACCCCAGGACCAGCAGCCAGACACCAAGCGCCAGACCCTTGGCTAGGGTTGCACCTCATCCCTTTAAACCCGAACACATATGTATTACACAGGTTCTGAGACTAATTTAATGCAGATAAGCCACCAAGTGAGTTTAATTACCACCTTAATCAGCCACAGAACCTCGTCGTTATATATATTTTTTTCATTTTCATATTTTTTTTTTTCATATTTTTTTTTTTCATTTTTTCATTTTTTTTTAATTTTCATATTATTTCCACTTTCATTTTTATTTTTATTTTCTAATTTTTATTTTTTATTTTATTTTTATTATTTTGATATTTTCTTTTTTTCATATTATCCTTGTATATTGTATAATTTATTAATCAGTTTAATGATTATTATATGATTTGGTTCATTCTTGGAGTTTTTCAAATATTGTTGGATATCAAGGGTTTTTATTGTAAAACAATAGGAGATGATGTCCTTGGCGGTTATATTTAACATTAAAAAGTCATTTTTTGCTATTATCCACTTTAAAGATGTTCTTTGCAGACAGCTATGTCTTCCACGATAGCTTATCCAATCACCTCATGGCCTCTGGGAGAATGATCCCTCCCTTAGGGTATATAATGCTTGGCCTGATCCGGAAATGATGTCTGTTGATGACGCCTGTGGACGGGCGAAACGCGTCGACGTAATTTCCGGTTTGAGGGTGCCGTGGACGTCATTTCCTGTTGTTGGAACGCACGCCGCGAGCGGCGTCCATACATTGTAGCAAGCGGATTTTGAAAGCCTATCTTGTAAGTAATTTTTTATCTTGCGCAATTAAACAAGCCAAATAGTACTTTACTATTGTTGGATTCTCTTTTCTTCCACAACATATGGTGGTTCATCGGTGATCATATGAGATATCACTCGGGACAACCTCAGCCCATGGTCATCTGATTGTATACAGCATTACCTGATCGCCAGACTGAAAAGCTGGGGGTCATGGTGTTGTGGTGAGTAGGATTCTTTTGGGGGTGTCCTCCCTCCTACACGTGTGGAGCACATTGGCACTTGGAAAGAAAAGAAAAAACTTTTTTTCAGCAACACAGCGCACTCCGTCACTTTATTGTGGACTATTGTATCACCATGAATGTATAATTTACAAGCACTTTATTATATGTTATCACATATTATATGGATTAATATTTTGGTTTATCTATATTTTCATTCATTTTTTATATATATAATTTTAACGTGCTAGCGCTACAATACCTGTTTTGTTAGATTCTATTGAGTATTCACTCAATGTGTAGCAGCTGCATTTAATTCACTAAGGTTTTTTTATCCATCAGCGCAAACTTTTTTCTTATCAATTTGCAATCCTTGCATAGTATAATGTATATATAATCGCTGTTTACTTAATATTTTTTAGCAGCTTGTAAAAAATTTGTCTTCCGGGATTCGGCAGTGCCATCATGAGTACTGTTTCTGACTGATCTTTAGACGTAATTTCCACCCTTCCTTGACCCCTGCTATAATCTTGCGCATGCGCAATCGTCTATTATCCAAGCCTCTTTCTCGAGATGATTGCTGCTATACGAGTCTGTTTACCAGGGCGGTTTACTCCCCTTGTGAGGTCACACAGTCACAAGGGGAGAATCAGGAAGGTGAATGCCCAGTCTCGCGAGTACGCAAAGCAGTGCGCAGACAGCGGAAGACTCGTTAACGGCATGCTCTCGATGCGGAGACAGCACACTCTCACAGGACGGAAAGCGCATGCGCCGGTGACGTAATCAAACTTTACGGGATGGATTGCAAGCAGATGAAACAAGTAAGAAGAATTTCACAGGCAGCGATCAATAGCTTTATTTATGAGGAGTACAATGTTGTAAAGTTGCGCTGGAGAGTTTACAACCACTTTAAAGGGAAATATAGCTAAAGCATTTTTGGCCATTCTCCTTATGTGGGTCACAGGAGTACAGTTACTTTCACTCTCCTTTGACCCAGAGTCAGCTGAACTGGCCATTGCTGTCAGTTGATGTGGCAAAGCTGCTCTAGGCTTTGGAAGGGTACTGACAATATTGTCAGGATCCACCCAGCTGCCTGATTGATAAACGGCTCCATCTCGAGTGCTAGTTCACACCAGATGCAGTTACGTGCGCTTTTTTTCTGCACTAAAAATGCACGCACAGTGTTTTCCATGTTTTCCAATGGCTCTAGTTTACACTAGTGCAATCAGTTTCCGATGCAGAAAAAATGTAGAGCATATAGTTCACACTAGTGCAGTCAGTTTCCAGAGCAGAAAAAATGTAGAGCATGCTGCATTTTTTCTGCACAGAACTGTACTGGAACATAGCAAATTGTATCAAAAACCCACTGGAACTGCGTGCGGTGTGAACTAGAGCCTGCACCGGAAGCTAACCGGAAACTGACTGCACTGGTTGGTGTGAACTAGAGCTGTTGGAATATATGGAAAACACTGTGCATGCATTTTAGTGCAGAAAAAAAAGCACACGGGAATTGCATCTAGTGTGAACTAGCACTCAGCGTCTGACAGAGAGGCGAAGCCACCTGCACCCACCCCCTATCCTGCCTGATGCTCCAGTGAGTTTTGGAGGATCAGAGCGGAGAGTGGCGACTGACAGTCACTGCTCTCTGCTCCGAGCAGACTGAGAACTGAGTGATCAGCGGTCATGTGATCACTTAGGCTTAGAGCCAATGTGGGGCAGCATGGAGGTCAGTATAGATTTATTTTTGTTTATAAACCCCAAACTTTTCCTTTAACCACTTCAGCCCCTGAAGGTTTACCCCCTTCATGACTAGGTCATTTTATGCGATACGGCACTGCATTGCTTTAACTGACAGTTGCGTGGTCACGTGACGCTGTACCCAAATAAAACTGATGTCCTCTTTTCCCTTTCTTTTGGTGGTATTTTATCACCTATGTGGTTTTTATTTTTTTCGTTATAAACAAAAAAAAACAACAGTTTTGAAAAAAAATTATATTTTTTACTTTCTGCTATAAAACATATGTAAAAAAAATGTAGACAATATAATTTCTTCATAAATTTAGGCCAATATGTATTCTGCTACATATTTTTGGTAAAAATAATCCCAATAAACGTATATTGAATGGTTTGCGCAAAAGTTATAGAGTCTACAAACTATGGGATATTTTTTTTTTTTTTACTAGTAATGGCGGCGATCAGCAGCTTATAGCGGGACTGCGATATTCTAGTTGCCTGCAACGCAGAAGTACAGAATCATATACCGTATATACTAGAGTATAAGCCGAGTTTTTCAGCACATTTTTTGTGCTGAAAAAGACCCCCCTCGGCTTATACTCGAGTCAGTGTTTGTGGGTGATGAGTAGATTCACTTTACACAGAGCGCGCTGCTTCTAAGTGCCACTCTGTGCATGAAACTGTGACCTAATTACATTGGAATGCAAAGAATGCTGAGAGAGGTGTCAGATTTTCAACTTGATGTCGGGGAGGTGGGCGGGCCCTGGTGTTCGCTGTTCAGTCCCGCCCACCTCCTGATCTCAGTGAAGATCTGCAGCTCTCTCTCTCAGCATTCTTTGCATTCCAATGTAATCAAGTCACACTTTCATGCATGGAGTGGCTCTTAGAAGCAGCCGCTCTGTAGATTGTGAATCTACCATACTCATCTCATCTGTGTTCTGACTGCAATCCCTGTGTTCTGGCTCCCTGTCCCTATGTTCTGGCTGCTGCGTTTCCCACCCTAGGCTTATACACGGGTCAATAACTTTTCCCAGTTATTTGTGGTAAAATTAGGTGCCTTGGCTTATATTCGGGATGGCTTATACTTGAGTATATATGGTATATAAGTGATTCTGCACAGAGCGGCCACCCTGTAGCAGTAAATCTGCTATAGGGCGATTGTAAAGGGGTTAATACCACTTTTGTTTGTTACCCCCACATTTCATATACCATATGTGCCTGTTGTACCGTTCATTTGTATGAACAAGTCTCCTCTCCTCTTTGTATTGCTTCCTTTATGTGAAATCCCTGGAGTTCCTGCCAGTCCCTCTGCTTTCCTATTAAAAACTGACCACACTAAGCAGGAGAACACACCATGGTCAGTTCTCTAGCTATGCTGAAAACTCAGCCTGCTCTCCTGATTAGACTTGTCCCCTCTGCACAGCCATTCAATGGCAAGCTCAGTGTTCTGCTGTTTCTCCTCCCCTAGCACTTATGCAGCTGAGAACAGAGGAAACAGAGGGAAACAGGGAATAAAAGGTATTTAGAATGTTTCTTTTTTATATCTATACACAAATGTTTTGCCTTTCATTTCAATTTTCAACTGAACGGGTTGTTTTACAGGGTGATCATTTACAAACACTTTAAATGATGGTCCTTAAATGATTCTTCTACCTATGGTGTCTTTATTTTATTGCCTAATTTTATTAGTATCACAAGTGAGCTGACTAACCCTCTATGTGATAATATTAGTGCCCATAATTTTTATGGAAGTATGCCAAGGGGAAGGGGTGAGCTAGTTTTGTTTGCAACAGGGAAGGGTATATGTGCAAATATTTTCATGCATATCTAATGTGCAATAGTTTATAGTCAGTGTATGAAAATACAGAATAGGATATTAGAACAAAATGACACAGTTTATTTTCCTGACGCCAACATGGCAGCATACTAGTGATAGAGCTCCGCCTCTTGACCTCTCCCTCAGGACCAGTGAATAGCATAAAAAAAGGCATAGTTAGCCTCCCCCCCCCATTCCTTTTTTCCTCATACCTCCACGAACCAGCGAAGAGTAAGCAGTTCTATGTCCCTACTTCTGCCTCTGTGCAGTAGCTGTCTGGGTTCAAGCCTCTCCCAGTGTGAAGACCCAGTGCTCGGGCCGCTAAATTGCGCTAAAAAGCCTGGGTGCCCCTTCTGTGGGTCTTGATAGGGCCCTACAGTATTTCCTCTTTAGGAACGAAATCTGCCATTATGTAAGTGTCTGTGGGCTGAGGCTTGGGAGGGCCAGCTAGTTCATTCATTTTCCTTTTTTTGGTTCCTTGCACCATACAGGGCTGCCTATTCCTTTTATTCGGTGCTGTCTCATATGTGTTCTCCCTTACCTTGGTCTGTCTCTCTTTTGAGTGCCTCCCATGTCTCTATGTTTGTTTGTGTTCTGTTTGCCCATGTGGCTAGACCTTGCTGCCTGGGGCGTCTTGATGACATCATTGGGCTGCGCCGGCCATCTTGTTTATGGGCAAAACCCCGCTGCTGCTAGCCAAGAGGGATGCAGTCCCGAGGAGCTCCCCCTGCTGATTTTTAACAGGTAGTAAAAAAAATGTGTGTGTGTATGTATGTATATATTGGTATGTATGTGTGTGTGTATATACATATGTATACTGCATTAATATGTTTCCTCTACTTAAAAAAAATAAAGAGAAATGTATGTATATATTTATATAAATTTATTTATTTCTTTTGGTAAAAAAACAAACAAAAAAAAACCACTTTTATTTTCTCTTTGTTATGAAGGCATATATTTTTTCTCCTCTCTTTTTAATGTCAAAAGACCTTCTCTCTCTAGTGCTATTTTCCTTTCTGGCTATCCTCATTTCAGCTGGCCATCCTATCTGTCTTCAAGCCATGAGTCAGTCACCGCTTATGCAAAAAGACCCTCAAATTTAAAGGTACGGGACCACCGTGTTGGTAAGTTTGCAGGAAAAGAGTGCCTCCTTATGCGGATTGCTTTGAGTATGTTCAGCTCCACATGCTCATGCTCTCAAAAATCAAGAGCCAGGGAAAGGCGGACGGTCTTCATAAGAGTGTAACTGCAGATGCCGCACCCACTCAAGTGAAAAGGTTCCAAAGAAGACATCTTATCGCCTCTTCCCCAGAGCAACGCCAATGCCCCAGCAAGAATCCTGCAGGGCCTGTGGCACAGCGCCTGTAGCCAATAGGCTGGTGGGTAAAGACTGCCCGGAGGAGTTCGCAGTTAACAGGTAACACCAAATATCTTTATTAATTATGATGCAAGATGCTATTTTGGACTCGCTTCAGTTATGCCAGCCTGGTAGCCCCCTCCTAGTTGCTACTCTAGCCACTAGAAAAACAACCTGGCATCCTGGCATGTGGCGCTCAACCACTCACACCTCTGCCTCTGTGTAGTAGTCATCTAAATTCAAGCCTCTCCTAGTGCGAAGGCCCAGTGCTCGGGCCGCTAAATTGCGCTTAAAAGCCTGGGTGCCCCTTCAATGGGTCTCGATGGGGCCCTGCAGTGTTTCCTCTTTAGGAACGAAATATGCCATTATGTAAGTGTCTGTGGGCTGAGGCTTGGGCTACCCTGGTGAGTGGGCAGCCTACAGATAATAGCTCCTCTTCATCAGAGGAAGACCCAAAGCTGCTTGATTTCAGTTTTTCTTCCCTTCGTGGAACAGTGGATCCAGGTAGTCATGCAGGCCATTACATGGGTAAAAAGACAAAATCATATTTACGCTTTCTTCAAAACGGCAATTCCTTTTCTGTTTATGGAAGAAATTTAATCAGATGGGTGGCAAAGTCCAGAGAAAGTTTCTCCTTTGATTGTCTATACAGGTTTTATCCTTTTCAGAGACAGGATATAGTATCACTGAAATCCATGCCCACAGTAAATGCGACTGTAGCCTAGTAACGAGGGGACCAACAGGGGTCTGCCACCGGGCAGTTGCCCTTACCTGGATGACAGCCGTTGGAGAGGAAATCCATAACGCTGATATCATTCCAACCCTAGCCAAGATGAATGTGTCTGTGAACTTTATTGCAAAAGCAGAAATAATCTCAACCAGGTGCCCGATAGAGGTCAAAGGATGGTTTGTCTCTAGAAGACGGTATTTCACAGAGTGTGGTTAGAACAAAAATCCTTCGTTCTGTGGCGGGTCCCAGAGTTGGTATCCCGGGGGGATCGGTACTGGCTCATATCGTAGCGATACTGGTCCGTGGACCAACTCTAATAAAGACGAAAACGTTATTTCAAGTGTCTGTGTAAGTAGAACCGATCCCAACCTTACTATAGTCGCAATACCTAAAGGAGAGGTTGCCGACAGTAGGTCCATTCCCGTTGACGGGCCACCGTCTGGGGACAACCAGGGGAGCAATGATCCGATGTCAGCGTAAATGA
>BLSH010286988.1:1996389-2008721 GCA_018402905.1 Glandirana rugosa | reverse complement strand
GTCCCATTCACAGAACGGAGAACCGCCATGTTTACAGGTGATCGGCGGGTCTCGGGCGGACATCGAGTCTGCCTGACCCACGGAGCGGCCGTGAGAGCGTGCCGCCGCAGGCTGCAAGTGCGCGCGGGTAGCGTGCACAAGGTAGGACGTCCATGGATGTCCGTCAGGCATTTCAGAGCCGTGCTGTAGCTGTCTTTCGGCTATAGCGCGGATCTGAACTGGTTAAAACAGTACAAGTAGTCGGCTGGATGCTACTGCTGGATTGTCAGGATGCCTATCCTCACATCCCAAATTTCCTTTTCTTTCCAAAATAAGTACGTTTGGTGATCGATTAGATGCATCTCCACTTTAACAGCCTACCTTGTGGCCTATAAATAATAAATATCTCTGAGAATGTTGGCAAGGGTCTCAGTGCTGTGTCAGCTCCACTCAGAGAACAGGGTCTCCAGGTTTGTCACTACCTGGACGTCATTCTTCTTCTATCCAGGGGACTGGAACAATTGCTGTCGCACCAAGAGGTCCTCGTACATACCCTGCAGAGATATGGCTGGGTTATCAACTACCCAAGGAGGGTAGTCTCGAATGCGCTGGAAGTTCAAACAGCCTTTTTAGCACTTTAGCCTTGCTACACAGAATCAAGGGAAGACCAGTCTCCTTGCAGTGGAGCAACAGGGCAGCAGTTGCCTATATTCAGCTCCAGGGAGGAACTCTCCCTATCAGCAGTATGCTTTTGAGAGAGGTGAAACCCATAACGTCTGGGATGGAAGATCACTAGCAAATTCAGGAAGCAGTTTACCTCCCAGCAGGCTTTTGAACACATAGGCAGACCTACTATCATGCAACCTTCCCAGAGCACAACAAGTGGGTCTATGTCCCAGGTCTTCTCTGAGCTGGTCCATAGGTGGGGCCTACCACAGACAGACCTCTTCACTACCCATAGCAATCACAAATGTTGGGTATGTCTGGCCTTGTTTCCGCACCCCAAGGTGCAGGGGGCATACGCTCTGATCTCTCCTTGGGGCTGCAATCTAGCCTATATATTTTCCCTCCAAATGAGATTCCTCTAGGGTCTGTCAAGGGAGTACATGGTTGTCATAGCCAATCCTCCATATTGGCCATGAAGCCCTCGATTTACCTTGGCCATTCACCTCAGAATACAGAAGACATTTCCCCTATGCACATATGCAGACCAGGACGGCAAGCAGGGTGCTAATAGGGGAGGCGGGGGGAACTCCGGCTGCTTCAGAGCAATCTCTACTTTGAGTGCTAGAAGGCACTCTACTTACAACATCTATGCCTAAATCTGGAGCAAGTTTGCGTTCTCTCAGTAGGGTGAGACATTGATCCTACTGCCCCCAGCTGTTCTATACTTGCAAAAACTTTAAGCAGACGTTTGTCTGAGATTCAAGCTCTTGGAGCTTCAAAGAAAAAAAAAAAAGTTTTCTTTACAAAAAGAGTAGAGTGCTGTCTTGTAGGTCATCTTATATCAAAGGTAGCAATAGCCCTCTATTTAACAGACATCTGGGAATTGCCTACATTTCCAGAACAGCACACAGGAAAGTCACACGACCTGGACGTTTTCAGAAAGAAGCACCTGTCCACAATTGCACTGAAAACTTACCTGGATAAGAAGGGAAAGTAACATGCTGGTATAGAGATCGATATAGGAAATAGGGTCCTTATGGTATAAAAATATATATATATTTTATTTACTGTAACTGAGCACTAGGTGGCAGTCTTGATTTGGTTTTGCACTGTACTTTTCTCACAGTATTACTACCAGCATAGCAAATAATCTGTGTGCATATGGTAGTCAGTGAGGGCAATTGGGCTGTCTTTTTCATCTCACACCATTGTAAGGATTCACTGGTCTCCATTAACTATACTCATAAGTGCATCCAACAGGCTTGATTTACTAAAGCTGTAGGTGACATTGCTAGCACAAGGCATTTTTGTCCTTCTATAGTATACATTGGGATGGTTTTCTGAGCAATCTACCCCCACTCAGTGGGCAGTGGAGAAAAGGGGACCATTATTTAGACAAATAATTAAAAGCCATTACAAGAAAGCTAAAACAGATTTTAAAAAGTGTGTTTAGATCAATGTTGAGCCTTTGCTATAAATTTGTTTGCTCTTCGTGTCCCCAGTGTTTCGCTTTAACCACTTGCCCTCCAGAAGGTTTTACCCCCCTTCATGACCAGGCCATTTTTTGCGATACGGCACTGCGTTACTTTAACTGGCAATTGCGTGGTCATGCGACACTGTACCCAAATAAAATGAATTTCCTTTTTTCCCACAAATAGAGCTTTCTTTTTGTGGTATTTGATCACCTCTGGATTTTTTTTTTTTGTGCTAAAAACAAACAAAAAAAACAACACTTTTGAAAAAAAAAAAAAATTTTTTACTTTCTGCTATAAAGCATATCCAATAAAAAACTGTAAAAAATCGAATTTCTTCGTCAGTTTAGGCCAATATGTATTCTGCCACATGTTTTTGGTAAAAAAAATCCTAAGAGTATATTAATTGGTTTGTGCAAAAGTTATAGCGCAATCTATGGGATATTTTTATTTATTTTTTATTTACTAGTAATGGCGGCGATCAGCGGGACTGCGATATTGCGGCAGACAATCGGACACTACCTGACACTTTTTCTGGAACCAGTGACACTAATACAGTGATCAGTGCTAAAAAATAGCTAGGAAGGGGTTAACATCTAGGACGATCAAAGGGTTAAATGTGTGCCCAACATGTGTTACTGTGTGTGCTGTGTGCTGTTTTTACTAAGCAATGTGCTGTTTTTTATTTCCTGCTTTGCCAGGATAAAAAACAGCACATTGCTGCTGCCAGGAGAGAGCCCCCTGTATTTGTTTACCTACACAGTACTCTCTTCGGTAATAACCGGAGCCGAATGTTGGGTCCCGGCAGCCAATCAGCGAACTGTCACTGCACAGCTGGGGCATGGAGCACTTGAGTGCGCTCCCTACCCCGGCACACGAATCGCATACTCGGCACGTGACCCGGCACAGAGCGGCTGCCTTGATGCAGTATATGTGCAGTGAGCGGTCGTAAAGTGGTAAAAGAAGCTAAGAGGCATTTATAGAGGAAGTAAACCCTGATGAGGTTTACTTCCTCTATGTTACCCTGTGATGTAAAAGCATAATGGGCTAGTATGCATCGCATATTAGCCCATTATGTGCCACTTACCTGCATTGGAAGCCAGTGATGTCCAGCGATGTTCCCGCTCCAGGCCGCATCCATCTTCTGCCCCTCTTCCTTCCGGGGGCCGCGATCTCTGACTCTGTGACTGGCCGGAGCCGCGTGATGTCACTCCCGTGGATTTGCATGGGAGCCGCCAGTTACGGCACGATCTCAGTGAAGGAATGGCATGGAGGCCGTTTCTTCACTGCGCATGTGCCCAATGACTTGGGCACAGCTAGTACACTGCATATCTCCTGAACCGTGCAGGTTTAGGAGATATGCAGAAAACCTACAGGTAAGCCTTATTATAAGCTCCTATAGGATAAAGTGGTTGTCACGGGTTGACAACCACTTTAAATTGCTCCCAGAACCTACATATTGATGTCACTGATTAACACTAAGGCCTCATACACATGGGCGTCTGTGAAAAAATAGGCAAAACGTTGAGTTCGACCTTTTGGAAAAAATCAGCGCTTTTACCGGCGTTTTGCTTCGGCGTTAGTGAGCGTTAGTCTGCGTCAATAGGCATTTTTTTAAAAAAATCAGTCCTCTGCTACTTTTCAACCTAAAAATGTCGGCGTCAAAAAACGCCGGTTAACACCTGTATGGCGTTCGCGGGCGTTAGTGAGCGTTTTGCCGATCGGCTTAAAAAAACGCTAAAACGCTACAGCCTCAGAACGCACTGGTCCTGCATTCTAGAAACAGCTTATTAACGCCGACGCCCTCTACTGCTCACAAACGCCGGCGTTTTTAAAGGGCCATTGAATAACATGGAGAGCTGCAAAAAATGCCTAAAACACCGGCGTCAAAAAACGGCCATGTGTATGAGGCCTAAACTCTACCCCTCAGTCTTGCACTGATGTACAGGCTCCTCTTTTGTACTGAAATTGCTTACTCTGCTTTCACTGCACACTGTGAACTTCTCGCAGTGTACATTAGAAGTGGCACCAAATCAGATAGGGTCTAGCTCTTTCCTCCCCAGCCGCCTATCCCTGGTCCACCTCTTTCATTCATTGGATTTTACTTCTTTTAACTTCAGGTTCAGCATCAGATGTGGGTGTTACCTCGGGTGTTTTCAAGAAAATGCGGACTACTTACAATCGCCCATTCCTTCAGACTGACATCCACCCATTAAAGCATTTTGATATTTGCATAACTCCTCCCAAAAGCCAGCCCACTGCTTGCATCAGGGCCGAGGCCTCTTGGGATGAGTACAGAGGGATGGTGCTGTGATATTTTAGGAAGCTTTGTACAGCACCCTGCTGGCCCCTCCCACCAACTATGATCTGTCTGCATTACATAGAGAGGTACAGAAACCTAGTGATGATGTCACTGGTCATAAAATAAGGAATATAATGAAAGCAAAAAAGGTTTTATTTAAAAATGCCATAAGTATGAGGATTAGGTGTGAAAAAGGGAACAGTGGCTTAGTGGTTAGTACCTCTGCCTTGAAGCACTGGAGTCCTTGTTTTGAATCACAATCTGAAACGTGGGTTTACTCCAAAGACATGCTGATAGGTTAATTGGCTCTAGTATGTATACTTGTGAAATAGCGACCTTGAACTGTAAGCTCCTTGAGAACTGGTGTGAGTGAATAGTATGTAAAAGTGCTGAGCGGTGCTATACAAATACCTGTATTAAATAAGCAGAATAACTTAAAGCGGAGTTCCACCCAAAAGTGGAACTTCCACTTTAATGGAAGGTGACCCCCCAACATGCCACAATTGGCATGTCTTTTTTTGTGGGGTGACCAGGGACCCTGTTTTCACAGGGTCCCAGGTCCACTTCCTCCCCTGGCGCCGCAGCTCAGGGAAGGAAGTCCACCTTCCCCCCTCCCTCTCGGTGATCTTCTGGGACACGTCACAGGTCACAAAAGATACGCCGGCCATTCACAAGGCGCAATGCGATTCGCGCATGCTCAGTGCATTTGAAGCCAAAGCCGGGTGCCCACACTTATGATGCCGGCGCCGCCGAGGGGAGGGGGCAAAGAGCGTGCCCTTGGGCAACTGGATCGCTGGAGCGAGGGACAGGTGAGTGACCGATTATTAAAAATCAGCAGCTACACTTTTTGTAGCTGCTGACTTTTACATGGGTGGAACTCCACTTTAAGTGGCAACCTTTCGAAGGGTTGAGATCTACCTTGACAACAAGATCTCAGGAAAGGGGGAAGAAGGGAAGCTCTCAATACAAAAAATGGCATTAAGAACATATAATGTGTCACAATAGAGTCCTCTGCACCCCTTCACAGCACCCACCACATCAGTGTCCTGTGTCCCCCCACCTCAAGAGTAATGTCCTCTGACCCCCTCACATCATCCTCCCCACAGTTTTGTGCTCTGCCCCCCACAGTGGTATCCTCTGCCCCCCATAACAGTTTCCTCTGCCCCGTTCACATCACCTCTTCCCACTGTAGTGTCCTCTGCCCCCCACAGCAATGTCCACTGCCCACCGTCCATCCCACAGTAGTGACTTATATCCCCAAAGCGGAGTCCTCTGCCCCCTACACATCACCCCCACTGTAGTGCCCTCTGCCCCAATGGTAGTGCCCTGTGCACCCCACAAAGCAGTGTCCTCTGTCCCCCTTCACATCACCCCCCCCCCCCACTGTAGTGTCCCTTTGCACCCACCCCATAGCAGTGTCCTGTGCCCCCAAAAGCAGTATCCTCTGCCCCCAAAGCAGTGTCCTCTGTCTCTTTCACATCACCCCCCCCCCTCCCACTGTGGTGTCCTCTGCCCCCTCCCCCAGCAGTGTCCTCTGTCCACGTCACATAATCCTCCCCCCCACACATACAATCACATAACACTGTGTAGGTAGCACTCCCCTTCCTGACAGCATGTGACAGCACAACGGGGAGCGGAAGGCAGCATAGTACTCTACCGAGGGTGGGAGCTGCCGGAGTTAACTTTTTATATTAACAAGCTGCTGATTTGATTTCTAGGGCCGCCCGACTTGGATTTTCCAGCAGCTTGTTCCATCTTCGTGGCCATGGTAGTTGGCGCATCTCCATGGCTTTCCTTGTCCAGGATACAGTGACCCACCAGTGCCTGAGCCAGCTCCAGCGTCAGCGTGGTAACTTTGCAACTGTGTTATTATGGATCATGTACTTCTTTTAAATCATACTGTGAATAAATCACCAATGAGTTCATTGGGCATATACTGTGGATTACTGCAGCCGTTTTCACAATTATCTACTTCAACCCCAATTTTAGATATATTATGCAAAGGTTTAATATCTGTCAAGTTTTTATGTTATCTGTATTCCAGATATGGAAAAGGAAACATTTTCCTACACTTTTTCCCACTACGCAGTAATAGAAAATATTGTCTCCAAAAAAAGGGAAACACATGTAAAGGGAATAAACATGTAACAAAGGATTGGGGATGCTGATGACTTCATTTGGCTAATGTGGCCATGTTTGGTCAATGAGATTGTCCAAACTGGGTTGGACCCAACCTTAGCTCATCACAAATCACCAGGTCAATTACAGATTGTAAACCCCCCAGCGGAGATTCAGACAGCAGCGGAAAAAAAAAAAAACCTTAGGATTGATAGTTCTTCAATCCTTTACTATTCTATTTTTTAAGATACATTTTAAAGTATGTTTTTTAATAGTGAGAAAATCTGTTACTATATTTCATGCCCAAGTACCGGTATATTGTATGTGGGATGCAGAGGACAATAAAGCGGTATAAGATCTCTGCTGGCTGTTTGCTTTCCTTGACTCAGCACGGTGGAGCTGTCGTCCTTCCTATAGTTACTGTGTGAGGCTATGTTATGGAAAAGAGCTCCTAACAACTCTCTGGAATATGTAGAAAATCAGTTTTGTACAAGTGTAAAAAATGAGCCAGCTGATGGTTTTGTGGCTTCGCTGTGCTGCCTGTTGCTAGCAGTCAATTTAATTCCGAAGAAGGCTTATCAGAGGCTGTCCATAGTGTTTTAATGTGATAACGCCTTCCTCTCTAATATCTTCATTTCTGATAAGGTCCCAAAAGGTTAATATAGGTTTAGGGTTTTAAAAAAATACTTTTGACTTACTGCAACTTATAATATACAGAACATGTATGGATCATGTATTCAATACCATACTAAGCAATACAGTACACTATATTGTCAAAAGCATTGTGACGTCTGCCTTTACTGACACATGTACTTTAATGGCATCCCAGTCTTATGCTGGCCATACACTAAAACGATAGTGCCATCACGTCATTTTTTTGGCTCAAAGACGTCCCAAACGATTACAGATTTGTGCCCATTAACTGGCCAGCATTAGTCTGTAGGGTTCAATACTGAGTTGGCCCATCCTGTGCAGATATAACAGCTTCAACTCTTCTAGGAACCCTGTCCACAAGGTTTAGGAGTGTCTATGGGAATGTTTGACCATTCTTCCAGAAATGCATTTGTGAGGCCAGGCACTGATATGGACGAGAGGGCCTGGCTTGCAGTCTCCACTCTAATTCATTCCAAAGGTATTCTGTTGGGTTGAGGTCAGGGCTCTCTGCAGGCCAGTTAAGTTCCTCCACCCCAAACTCGCTCATCCATGTCTTTGTGGACCTTGCTTTGTGCAGTGGTCCAAATCATTTGGTGGAGGGGGGATTATGGGTGGGGTGTCTTTTCAGGGGTTGGACTTGGGCCCTTAGTTCCAGTGAAGGGAACTCTTAAGGCGTCAGCATACCAAGACCTTTTGTACAATCTCACGCCCCCAACTTTGTGGGAACAGTTTTGGGGATGACCCCTTCCTGTTCTAACATGACTCCACACCAGTGCACAAAGCAAGGTCCAGTTTGAGATGGAGGAACTTGACTGGCCTGCACAGAGTCCTGATCGCAACTCGATAGAAATAGAAATAAAAAATATTGTCTCCAAAAAAAGGGGAATGCACATAAAGGGAATACACACATAACAAAGGATTGGGCATTGGCATACTGATTCCTTGGCTTCAATAGACAGCATGCAGCATGTGAAATCGGAATACCTTTTCTGCAGGTCTGGTTCTAGTCAGTGGCTCAAGTCATTGGATCAGCATGACAGCAAAGCAACTTACAGTGGTTGTAAACCCTTACATATACCCTTTGAAGTGACTAGCCTCAGGTAATACACACAGATGAAACACATCCTCCTGCCTAAGTTGTACCTGTTTATCTGCTGCCATCTCACCAATGGAGCCTTCTAAAAAAACACACAGATGAAATGCTGTTTCTCAGTTCCAACACACAGGGGTAGAGATCTAACATCACATGCTGCACAGGAGGAGAGCTGGGTGTAATCGAAAACATGAGTGGAGGGAAGGACCCCCCCCCCCCCCCCTCTACACTATTTCATAGGAACATATGCACACTAGAGGCTGTCAATAACCTTCTATGTGCTGCAGGGGGGGGGGGCAACTCCCCCAAATTTTATGGTGTCTGCATGACCTGTCACAAATGAAACATGCAGATAGCAGAGGAATAATAGAGGAGGCAGAAAGGTAGGTACTTTGGATTTAGGCAAGTACACACTATATAGGGATATGCTTTGTTCATTTTGAATATCAGAGGTTTACAATCACTTTTAAATTCCCACATTGAAATGTCAGAAATTAAAGCTTCTATTTTTTTCAGTATGCGCAAAAACAAATAAAAACAATGACATGTACAGACTGCCATAGGTACACTCAGTGACTAGAACAATAGAAAGTCCTATTTATTCAGTACCAATTTTGCTCTCCTAACTGCTGCCCCCTGGTGACAGTGACTGTTCAAGGGTCTTTTACCATGCCAGTGTTAAAGCTGGCCTTGCAGACAGCAGGACATTGTGCAGTTCCCTTACTGGATGCTGTATTCAAGGTCATTTATCCAAAAAGTGATAGGTCAATCCCATAATTAGCTGTTATGGGGGTGCAGTTGGAACACTTATTTATTTATCTGACCAAATTATTTTTTTCCAGTGATGGACAGCCCATTGCTCGTCATCAGTTGCTAGTAGTAGTTTGTCACATTCAGCTGGACTTGTTCTGTGTCATTGAATATGTTTCACAGCTTATCCAAGCCTTTTCTTCAGTTCTAATGAATGTCAGGAACATGCCCCAGCATTTATATCCACATAAGTCACCTAAATTCAACCACCATGTAATGCAGGGATATGCAATTAGCAGACCTCCAGCTGTTGCAAAACTACAAGTCCCATCATGCCTCTGCCTCTGGGTGTCATGCTTGTGGCTGTCAGTGTCTTGCTATGCCTCATGGGACTTGTAGTTCTGCAACAGCTGGAGGTCTGCTAAGTGCATATCCCTGATGTAATGTGTCAAGGCAAATGTTGACTGCCCAAAACACAGGATGGGAGGTGTGACATTTTGTAGAGCCACCCTGATCTAATTACATCATTTAATCCTTTGTTGTGAGAAGGCTGCAACAAATGACAATCCTTCACTGGGCATACAGTAGCTGAAGGTGTGAATTGTTATTAAATCATTGGGTTGTAGATTGTTAAAATTAGGGTTGCACTGATACCGTTTTTTTTAACAGCGAGTACAAATGCTGATACTAGTACATAAGTACTTGCCCATACCGAGTACCCATACCTTTGTGGTGCAATTAGAGCCCACAAAATTCATGTGCTCAAATCACACTGCAAAGAATCTCATGCGATTTGAATAGGAATGCGGTGCGATTCCTGTCCAAATTTAACATCTTCAGATCCGCGCTATAGCCGATTGACGGCTACAGCGCGGATCTACTTTGCCGAGGCGCCGTCAATAGACGTCAGCCCCTCTGCGCACTCCCCGCGCCCTTGCAGTCACTCGATGTCCGCTGGAGACCCACAATCGTCTAACAGAGAGCCAGAACGGGGAACCGCCGATGTAAACATGGCGGTTTCCAGTTCTGTGAGGGGGGACCTGACAGATCTACTGATCCCTGTAATCGGGATCAGTTAGACCTGTTATGTCCCTGCCAGCCTCCACACAGTTGGAACACAATGTGGAAACACAGTTAACCCCTTGATCGCCCCCTTAGTGTTAAACTTCCCTGCCAGTGACATTTATACAATAATCAGTGGCTATTCTTATATCTGATCGCTGTATAAATGTCAATGGTGTCAAAAAATGTCAAAAATGTCTGCGATGTCCGCTGCAATGTTGCAGTCCCAATAAAAATCGCAGATCGCCTCCATTACTAGTATAAAAAAAAATAATACTAAAAACGCCATAAATCCATTCCCATAGTTTGTAGACGCTATAACTTTTGCGCAACCCAATCAATATACGCCTATTGCGATTTTTTTTTTACCAAAAATATGTAGAAGAATATATATCGGCCTAAACTGATGAATACATTAGTTTTTTTATTTTTTGGACATGTATTATAACAAAAAGTAAAAAATATTGTTCTTTTTTGAGAATTGTCGCTCTTTTTTTTGATCATAGCACAAAAAATAAAAACCGCAGAGGTGATCAAATACCACCAAAAGAAAGCTCTATTTGTGGGGAAAAAAATGACATCAATTTTGTTCAGGTACATCGTCGCACGACCGCACAATTGTCATTCAAATAGTGACAGCGCTGAAAACTGAAAATTGGCCTGCGCAGGAGGGGGGTTTAAGTGCCCAGTAAGCAAGTGATTAAAACAGTTTGTGTGAACCTAGGCTGAAGTCACTATAACAAGCCTGGGTTTACACTGGAGCGGTATGGGAAACCACATGTGATTCGGACAGGAATCGCACTGCATTCCTGTTTAAATCACATGCATTTTTATGCAATGCGATTGGAGCCCACTCATTTTGTATGGGCTCAAATCTCATCACAAAGGTATGGGTTTGAGGCCAGGTTCACATGTGCGAATTGGATGCGTTTTTACCGCATCCAATTCTCATGACATGCAAGTGTGACCGGCTCTCAATGGAGCTGGTTCACACATGTCTGGGGCGGCCACAGTGAGAATTCCAAAAGGGTCCTGTGCATTTTTGGCTCCAGTTCAGGTGTGAATTCAGGCAAAAATTCTAACCTAAATCGCTCCTGAACCGGTGAACAGGAATGCACTGGATCCCAGGCTGGAAAGCATAGCCATACATGTGTGAACCCGGCCTCAGGTATTGGTCTGATTTCAGCCCACTGAAGTCATATTCAAGTCAGATCAGCGTCTTAACTGATCTGACTTGTTACATGCGACTTGTGCTCAGAGGAATGTGAGCAATGCAATGGGAACCCCATGCCAAAATCTAAAAAAAAAAAAAAAAACACGTGCGCCCCCACCCAAAATCCATACCAGACCCTTATCCGAGCATGCAGCCTGGCAGGCCAGGAAAGGGGGGGGGGGGCCAGCGCCCTCCCTCCTGAACCATACTAGGCCACATGCCCTCAACTTGGGGGGGGGGGATGAGTGCTTTGAAGCAGGAGGGGAACCGACCCGGGCATGATGGGCCTGTGACATCACAAGTGGGTGAGGTCTCTGGTTATGTTACTTCATGGCCACGCCCCATAGCTATATAAGACCTGTCAAATACGGGAGCTCACAGTGTCGGAGGAGGAGCATTTTTTTTCAGCGGGGCAGCGGCAGAGAAAAACATTGCGATTGACAATGGATCTGCCTCGGGGGACATTAGTAATTTTTAATAAAGGACTTGTCAAAAACCATCTCATGTTTTTATTATGCTACGCTGTTTTATTTTGGGTAAATTGATAGGGGTACGCCATACTCATTCACATAGGGGGGCCGGGATCTGGGGGCCTCTTATTTAAAGGGGGCTTCCAGATTCCTATAACCCCCCAGCCCGCAGACCCCCACAACCACAGCCCAGGATTGGGGTATTTATTCTCCGGGGGTCTAGGGCCGGGGGGATACACTTACTCATACCGCATGGGGATAGTTAAATGGGTTTTATTTTGTCGCATCGTATTATTTTTGTACTCTACCAAAAACTGTTCAGGAAATAATTTTTAATGATTACAGGGGGCTCCGTCTAGGTAACAGTTAGCGTTACAAAAAGAGACGGCGACGGGGCGACTTTTTTTTACGAGGAGGAGGCTGTGACACTCGAGGGCATAAACTGTCCAGAATATATCGATACCCCGCACCGGTACTTCATTGTATTGGTCTCTGGAGTGGGTGAACACTACAGTGTCCGGGTAGTACGGGCCCAGCCAAGGGGAGGACGAAG
>BLSH010286988.1:1960835-1972341 GCA_018402905.1 Glandirana rugosa | reverse complement strand
GTTCCCTTAAAATGCATAACAGACCGAAGGGTCTGGTATGGTCTTGGGGGGGAACTCCACGCCGTTTTTTTAAAAAAAATTTGGCGAGGGGTTCCCCTTCAAGATCCTCAGTGCACAAGTCTCAGCACAAGTTGGATCGTTATGATTCGACTTAGATGTGACTTCTATTCAAATGGGCTCTCATAGGGAACCATTCATTTTGACATGTCAAAAAAAAATGATTGAAGCAGCTTAACGGCGTTAGGCCACGTTTAGCAGCCTTTAACAGCGTCAGACGTTTTACAGCTGTAACGCCAGTCCTCAGAACGCGCTGGTCATGGGGTTTTTTTTTGCAGCTTGAAAACGCTTATGCCACTTACAGCTCCTAAAAGCCTGTGTGTGCTTGAGGCCATAGAATAACACAGAGAGACGTTTTTAAGCTGCAAAAAACGTCTGATGCTGGTAAAAGCAGCTGTAAAAACGCCCCGTGTGCACGAGGCCCTAATGTTGCTAATCTTCTGCAGCCCTTTTCAGCCACTTCCTGTCTACATGCATTTCATTCAGTACTCAGCTATCAGTGCTGGATTAAACTCTGTGGAGGCCCCTAGGCAGTCCAAACCTTGGGGCTCCCCTCATAGGTTTCTGGAGGTTTCCAGCACTCTAGTGGGATAACATTGAGCTATGGTGTGAACGTCGCTAGATGGAGATGACCATCACCACTGTACTTTACACCTACGTAGGTTGTACAAAATTTTTTGCAAACTGACATCTGAAAGAAGATGAGCTTTTAGGAGACAAACTGTAATGTGAACCTAATCTCTATGGTTTATGTACTTTAAGTTGTTATTGGGTACATTACATCACTACAGTATGTTCTATACAGAGTTTTTAATGTATAGTTTTCATATCTTTGAGTTTATTAGATTTTTTAATCTTTTGTAAACAATTTTGGAAAGCTTCATTGTAATTTTCTTTCAAGATCAAATCAATATTATTTTGATCCATTGTCATGGGCCCCTCAAATGGCATGGGGCCCATAGATTGGTGCCTATTTGGTAATCCAGCACTCAGCACTGCCAGCTGTACATCAATTCAGCGAACCCTGAACCATTCCCATGCAATGTGTTTTGGCAAGGTCACTTGTAGTCATATCAAGGGCCACATGTGACAAGGTAACAATGCAGGAACACATTTGGGAGACAGTTGTAACCCTATAACAAAAGATGCCTAAACAAGGACCCTCAGGGCAGGATCACCAGGTATTATTCTAATAAAATCTGCAAGTTTAAAATGATTTAAAATAACATTACACAGACTTGGTAAACATGTATGAGAGTTTAGTGACAGGGATCCTTTACATTTATGTTGCAGACCTAATGTACAGGGTGGGCCATTTATATGGATACACCTTAATAAAATGGGAATGGTTGGTGATATTAACTTCCTGTTTGTGGCACATTAGTATATGTGAGGGGGGAAACTTTTCAAGATGGGTGGTGACCATGGTGGCCATTTTGAAGTTGGCCATTTTGAATCCAACTTTTGTTTTTTCAATAGGAAGAGGGTCATGTGACACATCAAACTTATTGGGAATTTCACAATGGTGTGCTTGGTTTTAATGTAACTTTATTCTTTCATGAGTTATTTACAAGTTTCTGACCACTTATAAAATGTGTTCAATGTGCTGCCCATTGTGTTGGATTGTCAATGCAACCCTCTTCTCCCACTCTTCACACACTGATAGCAACACTGCAGGAGAAATGCTAGCACAGGCTTCCAGTATCCATAGTTTCAGGTGCTGCACATCTGGTATCTTCACAGCATATGTTTTTTTATGTTTTTTATGGTCAGTAAAAACCAACACCGGGTGAGCTGCTCCTTCCAGGAGGTACCGCCATTCTTCCAAAGCCGACTTGATGGCCAGCAATTCCCTATCACCGACATCATAATTCCAGCAAGTTGGTGCACCACCACATTATGGGTGTCAGGTCCGAGCATTCCTAGTTGAACAGTTTCCTGGAAAGTGGATTGGTCATCGTGGGCCAGTTGAATGGCCCCCAAGGTCTCCCGATCAGACCCCTTTAGACTTTTATCTTTGGGGTCACCTGAAGGCAATTGTCTATGCTGTGAAGATACGAGATGTGCAGCACCTGAAACTACGGATACTGGAAGCCTGTGCTAGCATTTCTCTTCCTATTGAAAAAACAAAAGTTGGATTCAAAATGGCCAACTTCAAAATGGCCGCCATGGTCACCACCCATCTTGAAAAGTTTCCCCCCTCACATATACTAATGTGCCACAAACAGGAAGTTAATATCACCAACCATTCCCATTTTATTAAGGTGTATCCATATAAATGGCCCACCCTGTAGATCTAAAACTAGTTTTGGAAATACAAATATGAGCATATGCAGCCAACTTTTTTTTAATCAATAACAATCCAGTAATTGTCCATTCTCCAATTGCCGAGTATCAATGGAAACCACAACTTCCCTGTTTATGAATTAGCTTGTTATGTTGAATGCATGCCCTGCTTAATGATAGCTTCCAGTTCCCAGAACAGTTCTTTTCTTTCAAAAAATAAATAAAAAAATGCTGGTTTGGTACAGTGGGGATCGAAAGTTTGGGCACCCCAGGTAAAAATTTGTATTAATGTGCATAAAGAAGCCAAGGAATGATGGAAATCTCCAAAAGGCATCAAATTACAGATTAGACATTCTTATAATATGTCAACAAAAGTTAGATTTTATTTCCATCATTTACACTTTCCAAATAACAGAAAACAAAAAAATGGCGTCTGCAAAAGTTTGGGCACCCTGCAGAGTTAATATCTTGTACTGCCCCCTTTGGCAAGTATCACAGCTTGTAAACACTTTTTGTAGCCAGCCAAGAGTCTTTCAATTCTTGTTTGAGGTATCTCTGCCCATTCTTCCTTACAAATGTCTTCCAGTTCTTTGAGATTTCTGGGCTGTCTGTCATGCACTGCTCTTTTAAGGTCTATCCATAGATTTTCAATTATGTTGAGGTCAGGAGATTGTGAAGGCATTGGCAAAACCTTCAGTTTACGCCTCTTGATGTAATCCCCTGTGGATTTCAAGGTGTGTTTAGGATCATTATCCATTTGTAGAAGCCATCCTCTCTTTAACTTCAGCTTTTTCACAGATGGCATCAAGTTACCATCCAAAATTTGCTGAAATTTTATTGAATCCATTTTTCCTTCTACTCGTGAGATGTTCCCTGTGCCACTGGCTGCAATACAACCCCAAAGCATGATTGATCCACCCCCATGCTTAACAGTTGGACAGAGGTTCTTTTCATTAAATTCTGTGCCCCTTCTTCTCCAAATGTACCTTTGCTCATTCAAAAAGTTCAATTTTAACCTTATCGGTCCACAGAACTTGTTTCCAAAATGCATCAGGCTTGTCTATATGTTCATTTGCAAAGTTCAAACGCTGATTTTTGTGGTGAGGACATAGAAGAGGTTTTCTTCTGATGACTCTTCCATGAAGACCATATTTGTACAAGTATCTCTTTATAGTGGAATAGTGTACCACAACTCCAGTGTCTGCCAGATCTTTCTGGAGGGATCGTGCAGTCAAACGTGGGTTTTGAATTGTTTTTCTCACAATCCTGCGAGCTGTTCTGTCTGATATTTTTCTTGGTCTTCCAGATCTTGCTTTAACCACTTCCTTACTGGGCACTTAAACCCCCCTCCTGCCCGGACCAATTTTCAGTTTTCAGCGCTGTCGCTCTTTGAATGACAATTGCACTGTCGTGCGACCTTGTACCCAAACAAAATTTGTGTCCTTTTTTCCCACAAATAGAGCTTTCTTTTGGTGGTATTTGATCCCCTCTGCGTCATTTCTGATCGCTGCTATAAACAAAAAAAGACAATTTTGAAAAAAAAACACTATTTTTTACTTTTTGCTATAATAAATATCCAAAAATAAAAAAAAAATGTATTCATCAGTTTTGGCCGATATATATTCTTGTACATATTTTTGGTAAAAAAAATCACAATCGGCGTTTATTGATTGGGTTGCGCAAAAGTTATAGCGCCTACAAACTATGGACATGGCGTTTTTATTTTATTTTATTTTTTTACTAGTAATGGCGGCGATCTGCGATTTTTATCGGTACTGCGATATCGGGGCGGACATGTCATACGTTTTTGACACTTTTTTGGGACCAATGACATTTATACAGCGATCAGAAATTTAAATGTCCACTGATTACTGTATAAATGTCATTGGCAGTGAAGGGGTTAACCAGCAGGGGGCACTGAAGGGGTTAACAGTGTTCCCTGGGTGTGTTCTAACTGTGGGGGGGCAGGGCTGGTCGGGACATAACAGATCTAACTGATCCCAGTGACAGGGATCAGTAGATCTGTCATGTCCCATTCACAGAACGGGGAACCGCCGTGTTTACAACGGCGGTTCCCCGTTCCCCCTCTATGAAAGGAGATCGCGGGTCTCCGGCGGACATCGGGTCCGCCCGACCTGCGGGCACGCTCCCGCAGTGTGCGGCGGCGCGTGCGCGCGCCGCTCGCGCCCGCGGGAGCGCGCCCAGCACAAGCCAAATGGGAGGACGTCTATTGACGTCCTCCCGGCATTTTAGAGCCACGCTGTAGCCGTCATTCGGCTATGGCGCGGGTGGGAGGAGGTTAACTTCCACTGTTCCTGATGACTGCCATTTCTTAATTACATTCCGAACAGAGGGTATTGACATCTGAAAACGCTTTGCTATCTTCTTATAGCCTTCTCCTGCTTTGTGAGCGTCAACTATTTTCAGTTTCAGGTTTCTAGACAACTGCTTAGAAGATCCCATGGTGCTGATTGTTGGGGCAAGGTCAGATGAGTCTGGGCATTTAAAACCTATGAGATTGACATCACCTGGTCTTCCCAGACGATGATTGAGAACAATCCATGACACTGGCAGGTCTCAGCCTTGCAAAGGGGGCAGTGCATGCTATAAATTCTGCAGGGTGCCCAAACTTTTGAAGACGCCATTTTTTTGTTTTCTGTAATTTTGAAAGTGTCAATGATGGAAATAAAATCTAACTTTTGTTGACATATAAGAATGTCTAATCTGTAATTTGATGCCTTTTGGAGATTTTTCCATCTTTCCTTGGCTTCTTTATGCACATTAATACAAATTTTTACCTGGGGTGCCCAAACTTTCGATCCCCACTGTATATATTTTTCAGAATGCTCACATATTCCTGTGATGTGATAGACCTAGGAATGCTTGCTGTTGCTTGTTAGGTGCATGTGACAATGGTGATTCTGCTGGCAAAACCTTGATAATAACAAGCACCTTGGGTCACCATGGTGTTGCCAGTGGCAGAATCACATTACTTATCAGCACCTTGCTAGTGAAAAATATCTAGGACTGACAAGATGTTGCTTGCTGCAGAATCTCTGTTGTCACGTGGACCTGGAACTGGAAACAATCATCCCACTATGCATGCGTTCTAATGTAATAAACTGATTAATAAAAGGGAAGTTGTGGTTAAGGCTAAAATTCACCCTACGTTAGAATACTGCATTGAATTAGCGGTGTGTCGCTTCATTGTTGCTCCTGAATGTTAGTAGTGATTGTCCACAAGTGATAATGGAAGTTCAATGTCACTGATTCTCATGCTGTGGAAATATCATTAGTGTGACAACTGCAATAGCATGGCTCTTATTGTTCAAAACCTGTGCACCAACATGAAGGCTTAAAGTGATTGCAAAGCTTCGGTTTCTTTTGGCCCCAAACCTCCTCTTCTGGGGTCTTCCAGCGGTGCTCCTGGGACCTCCTCCACATCGATTGAACTGTCAGGGAAGGTTTCCCTGGGGCACACGTGCGAGAGCACTCCCATGTCCTGCTGTTTGCATGTATTCACACAAGCAGCGGGACTCGGCCCCGCCCCCTGGACCCTGCGTCACTGGACGCCAATGGCTCCCCTGCTATCAATCCAGCCAATGGGGACCCGAGACACAGGAGGGAGTGGATTGCTCGCAGCCGCCGCTGGAACGAACGGGTAAGTAAAAGGGGGGCTCTGGGGGGGTCACTATTGAGAAAAGGTTTTTCACCTTAATGCATAGAATGCATTAAGGTGAAAAACCATGAGACTTTACAACCACTTAAATGCTAGCTCAAAGCTCTCTAGCAGAATCCTTTTCAGCCCTAGAAGACACTTTTTAACAGCTTACAAAAGCCACTAAAAAAAAAAAAATAATAATTTGTAGGAAGGGCTACTCAGGAGTCAGACCACTTGCCTGTTTTTATCCCAAAGCTCAACTCAGACCAGTACGGTATGCTTTCTTGTGTACATATGGCAGGTTTGAAATCCCACCAACCAATTCACCACACATGAACCCCTCAGTTCAGCCGGGCTCTACAAGGCCTTGTGTAAAGAATACCAGTTAAGGCCAATGAGCATGTTTCTGTGCATAAAGTCAGTAGGAGACATACATTATATTACAAAAAGTATTGGGACGCCTACCTTTACAAGCACATGAACTTTAATGGCATCCCAGACTTAGTTCGTAGGGTTCAATATTAAGTTGGCCCACCCTTTGCAGTTATAACAGCTTCAACTCTTCTGTGAAGGCTGTCCACAAGGTTTAGGAGTATGTAGTTGGAAATGTTTGATCATTCTTCCAGAAGAGCATTTGTGAGGTCGGACACTGATGTGGATGAGAAGGCCTGGCTCGCAGTCTCCGCTGTAATTCCTCCTAAAGGTGTTCTGTCTGGTTGAGGTCAGGACTCTGTGCAAGCCAGCCAAGTTCCTCCACCCTAAACTCGCTCATCCATGTCTTTATGGACATTGCTTTGTGCACTGGTCCAAATCATTTGGTGGAGGGGGGGTGATGGTGTGGGGTTGTTTTTCAGGGGTTGGGCTTGGCACCTTAGTACCAGTGAAGGGAACTCTTAAGGCGTCAGCATACCAAGACATTTTGGACAATTTCATGCTTCCAACTTTGTGGGAACAGTTTTGGGGGTGGCCCCTTCCTGTTACAACATGACTGCAGACCAGTGCACAAAGCAAGGTCCATAAAGACATGAATGAGCAACTTTTGGGGTGGAGGAACTTGACTGGCCTGCACAGAGTCCTGCCCTCAACCCAACAGAACACCTTTGGGAGGAATTAGAGCGGAGACTGCGAGCCAGGCCTTTTTTGTCCATCTTCAGTGCCTGACCTCACAAATACGCTTCTGGAAAAATGGTCAAACATTCCCATAGACAAGCTCCTAAACCTTGTGGACAGCCTTCCTAGAAGAGTTGAAGCTGTTATAGCTGAAATTAGTGGGCCAACTCATTATTGAATCCTACGGACTAAGACTGGGATGCCATTAAAGTTCATGTGCATGTAAAGGCAGATATCCCAATACTTTTGGTAATTTAGTGTACATTAGGATGCATGCCCACAGGCACACTTGTATGCTCAGCACTGGTATGACCTATTTCAGAAGAGTGTGACATGGACGGATTGCTAAGTGGTCTTCATATTTTCTCCTGATTTACCTGCAACCTGACCTGCTACTTCTGCCTTCTTGTGTGTGACCATGCTTACCTTTGATCTGTCTCAGGATACTTTTCTTGGATTCTACTCTCTGTCACACTCCTGCCTTATGATCAGGTGTTGCCTGCAATATCAGCCCTTATGCCACCCTTTATCCTCACACCCCCTGTCACCGCTACCTGGACTGTTGGATAGGAGATGCAAGACCAGCCCCCCTTGAGCTCCATTTCCACCAGGTACATGACACCTTGCATTTCCTTGTGGTTATATGCTATGGCTCAGACAATCTCACCATCCACCAGAGGGTCAGGTCACTTGACGTCTGTTCTATTTTAGTGTTCCTGTACTCACTCCCAGGATGCTAGACCTCTTCCCACTAACCACCACCAGCTCCTGACCTAACTAGGTGTACATTTGTGTACCTTGTATTCAGGATTCCATTCACTAGCACCAGTGCAACATTTTATGGTTCAGCACTTAGCTAACTGTGTGCAGGCCCACCTTACAATCCTCCAGATATTCACAAATCCCCTTTGAACAATATGCCTCTAGCCAGAAGCCAACTTCTTCTTTTCAGTGGCGGCTGGTGAAATTTTAGGATGGCGGGGCGCCAGACCCCGTCCTTCCTTTTTGACCCCTCCCACTTCACATAAGCCCCACCCCTTATAGTTTCCACCCCTTGTGTCAGGAGTATACAGCCCAGCATCACCAGATAGGGTATACAGCATCACAGATAGTGGTATATACAGCATCACCAGCAGTATACAGAGTCACCAGATGGGAGTATACAGAATCAAGCATTTGGGCATTCATTACAGAATGTTAATTTAGTTTGGACATTGGAATAAATGAACGTGCAGAGTTTTTTCCCACCTCACATAAGCCCCACCCCTTATAGTTTCCACCCCTTGTGTCAGGAGTATACAGCCCAGTATCACCAGATAGGGTATACAACATCACCAGATAGGCATATATACAGCATCACCAGATAGGAGTATACAGAGTCACCAGAAAGCAGTATACAGAGCCCCAGGTAGCAGTATACAGAGTCACCATATAGAAGTATACAGAGTGACCAGATAGCAGTATACAGAGCACCAGATTGCAGTATACAAAGTCACCATATAGAAGTATACAGAGTCACCATATAGCAGTATACAGAGCCCCAGATAGCAGTATAAAGAGTCACCATATCACAGTATACAGGGTCACCATATATCAGTATACAGAATCACGATATATCAGTATACAGGGTCCCAGGTAGCAGTATACAGGGTCCCAGATAGCAGTATACAGGGTCCCAGATAGCAGTATACAGGGTCCCAGATAGGGTATACAGAGCCCAAGGTAGTAGTATACAGAGCCCCAGGTAGCGATATACAGGGTCCCAAGTAGCAGGATACAGGGTCTCCGGTAGCAGTATACACGGTCCCAGATAGGGTATACAGAGCCCCAGATAGTAGTATACAGGGTCCCAGGTAGCAGTATACAGGGTCCCAGGTAGCAGTATACAGGGTCCCAGATAGCAGTATGCAGAGCCCCAAGTAGCAGTATACAGAGCCCCAGGTAGCAATATACAGAGCCCCAGGTAGCAGTATACAGGGTCCCAGGTAGCAGTATACAGTGTCCCAGATAGCAGTATACAGAGCCGCAGGTAGCAGTATACAGAGCCCCGGGTAGCAGTATACAGGGTCCCGGGTAGCAGTATACAGGGTCCCAGGTAGCAGTATACAGAGCTCCAGGTAGCAGTATACAGAGCTCCAGGTAGCAGTATACAGGGTCCCAGGTAGCAGTATACAGAGCCCTAGGTAGCAGTATACAGAGCCCCAGGTAGCAGTATACAGGGTCCCAGATAGGGTATACAGTCACCACCCCCCTGAGGTCGGTACAAGTCCCGCACTTACCCCATCCAATAGGCAGGTTGGCAGTGTTGCAGAGATTGGCATGTGGAGAGCGAGCTGACAATATGCAGAGGCAGTGCTAGCGGAGAGCATGCTGGCAGTGTGCTCGGAAGTCCAGGCGGAGTGCTGTGCACGCATGAGTAATCACGCAGCCAGCATGTCCGCCGTAGTCCCGCCACCGCCAACAGCATCCAATGATAGAGAGTCATTGTCTCTGATGGCTCAGCGGGCAGCCAATCAGACTATGTGTGTGTGCCTGTTCAGCGCACACACATAGACTTTAATGACTGACCAATCGGCAAGGAGCCGAGGAAAAAATAAAAAGAAAAGTCAATATACCTTTGCCTCCTGCAGGGGCTGACGTTTTTTTTTTTCTTTTCAGCGGCGGGGAGGCACCCGTTATACACCAGCCGCCTTGCTTCTTTTAGGGACGGTTCACACCTAAATTGCACAGTAACAGTCCATGTTCATTTGAATGGGCTGAAATCACACTGGATCGCAGCAACAGTAGTGCATGCACTACTTTTCAAAAATGCAATGCACCGGATCACGTGGCACTGTGGTACCATGCAGTCTGGTGTAGATAAACACACTGCATTTGGGGTGTCATTAGGAACATGGTGACAGCCGCAGCAGATTGAACGTGGTTTGGAAAATGCGCATGGAAAGCAGGTTTCCCTGCATCATGTTCTGGTGAGAAATAAATAAGTACAACTTCCAAACATTGGTCAAGTAATAATAAGGCACATCTTAATACAGCCCATAGATCCCAGATATATGAATTGGTACACAAAGGGGTTGATTTACTAAAGATGGAGAGTGCAAAAACCGGTTCAGCTGTGCATGGCAGCCAATCAGCTTCTAACCTCAGCTTGTTCAATCAAGCTTTGACAATAAAACCTTCAAGCTGATTGGTTTCTGTGTGGAGCTGCACCAAATTTTACACTTTCAAGCTTTAGAAAATCAACTCCAAAATATCTGCCGCATTGACATTAATTAAATAATTCATTTATTTAGTCCTGAAAGTAAAAGAATACAAAACTGATGCAAACTTATTATACTACCAATTTCAAACTTTGTTACCATATTGCTTACATCTCTGGAAAATGTGTTCCTTTCATAAAAACAAAAATGGAAACAGGATGCTCTATGATAAAGAATAAAAGATTTCTGCTACTCCTGACCAGTCCAGGTGAATAAATGATAAAGAGCGGCCTCAGGCTACATGTCTCCACCAAACCACACACCCTGATGCATTTCTCACTGCCCACCAGTATTCCTACCCTATAACTAAGCCCTAGTGAGTGGGGCGAAATGCATCAGCGTGTGTGGTTTGGTGGAGATGTGTAGGCTGAGGCAGCTTTTTATCGTTTATTCATCTGGGCTGGTAAGGAGTAGTGGCGATCCTTTATTCTTTACATTTACTAACTCCCTGGACTGGTACTAGATCAAGCCCGAACCCAAGTTCTGTGAAGCAGGGATATGTTTTCACCTTTACTTTGAGTGGTGCCAAAAACAATCAAACAGGATGCTTTATGATGCCATGCTGGCTAGTATTTAGGCATGTCAAGCATTTGGGCATTCTTTCCATTGCCCAGAATGTTAATTTAGTTTGGACATTGGAATGAATGAACGCTCAAGAGCTAAATGCGCCTGGCATTTTGGAGCGTTTACACGCGGTATCCGACTTTTTTTGGGGGCGTGGTGGTCACGTAAGTCCTCTCTTAGCAAACTCGTCGTTTTTGTGACTTACGTGAAATGGCGCACATTTGCGAGGTTTTACGGTCCGCGTAAATCGAGAACTCGCAAGTAAGTAAGGTTACAGGTTTGATTTAATTGTAAGACCCGTTACCTTTCTTACGGGTTTACGAACTGTACGGATTTATGATCGGTCGTACCGTAGTATTTCGTAGGACAAACTAACAAAAACCGTGGTGAGTTTCATTTCCACTTTTGTATAGGGACGAAGTGTCTTGAACCCAAGCCCGAACTAGATCATGGTCAGGTCCCTCAATCATTTACATTTCTTATTTCCTAGCGGTGATGAGGAATGGTCGGGTCTACTTATTTGCTATTTTTCGACGGAGTCGGATGTGTAGAGGTGGTTTGGTGTGTG
>BLSH010286988.1:1890953-1900994 GCA_018402905.1 Glandirana rugosa | reverse complement strand
GACACCCCCTTCTTTGTGCAGACCCCCCCCAATGCAGACCCCCCCTTCATGCAGACCCCCCAATGCAGACACCTCCCTTTGTGCAGACCCCCTCAATGCAGATACCCCCTCAGTATGCAGACCCCCCCTCAATGCAGACGTTTCCCCCTGCATATGTCAAACATACACATGATACACTGAGTGCACAGTGCAGCCGCGGTGTGTTCTTGTACTCCCGAGTCCCTCCTCCACTGGAGGGGGAGGCAGCTTCGCTCCACTGTGCTTGAGAGACACAGCCAAAGCCGCCGAGGGAGAGACAGACAGAGCGGTGGAGGGGGCGGGTGCGGACCGTACAATGTAGCAGTGCCGCTGCCAACGGATGTCACCCCTCTGGTGGGCGTCACCTGGGTGCGGCCCGCCCCCCGCACCCGGCTAGCAACGCCAGTGGCTGTGTTGGGTGCCCCCATGGGAATTAGGTTCCTATTGGGGATACCAGCAAGAGAGGGGGAGCCAGGAGCGCCGGCAGGGGACCTGAGAAGAGGAGGGTCAGGGCTGCTCTGTGCAGTTCTATGTGGACCGAGTTATTCTTTTTTTTTTTTTACACCATGAGCGTAAATGTGCGTTTCTTTTGCACCTGGTCAGCACAGCGCAATGGAGCAGAGAGATGCAGAAAAATGCAGCATGTTTGCTAGAACTCACCTGAAGTCTCCGCCTGCCCCCACACATTAATGGATTGTGCCTTTGTGACTTTTCAATAAAGTTAACAAAAAAATGTATACAGTGCTTGCATTGTAAGAAAACAAGGCACCATCTCTCACCAGGCATACAGAACAGAGGCCAGGCTGCGGACCGGGTGAACATGATTAAAGCTGGCCTTAGACAGATCGAAATTTGGCCGGTTCAGCAGGAACTGGCCAAATTTCAATCCAGGTAAGGCTGGTTGTACCAATGTTGATCTATCGATCGACTTCAGTACAACTTCGGTACAAACAACCTGGCGGGATTTTGTTGTGGGATTACTGCCAGCAGCTATAACCGGAAGCAGTATTTATTATATTCTGACGGCAGGAAACACTCCTGCTGTCAGAATACAATAGCACAGCAGGAGGGATTCCCCCATTCAGTGTTGATAGGAGAATTGAGTGATATTCTTTTCTTGAACCTATGGTTCAAGGAAAGAAAATTGCTTAACCCTTTGATGCTGCCCACACGAATAAATATGCGGCCACGAGATCCCCATGATTAAGTTCTAAGGGCCAGAGCGAAACGCATTGGAGGCATGGCCTGGCTGGAGTCCGGGCTGAGGCTGCCATTCATCTCTCTTCATGCACATGGGTCTGCTTCATGATGTGCGGCTTATGGATCTTTTCCTTTGACATTGTTAACACTGAGCGGCCGCATATACAGTATATCACAAAAGTGAGTACACCCCTCACATTTTTGTAAATATTTTATTATATCTTTTCATGTGACAACACTGAAGAAATGACACTTTGCCACAATGTGATGTAGTGAGTGTACAGCTTGAATAACAGTGTAAATTTGCTGTCCCCTCAAAATAACTCAACACACAGCCATTAATGTCTAAACCACTGGCAGCAAAGGTGAGTACACCACTAAGTAAAAATATCCAAATTGGGCCCAATTAGCCATTTTCCCTCCCCTGTGTCATGTGACTCATTAGTGTTACAAGGTCTCAGGTGTGAATGGGGAGTAGGTGGGTTAAATTTGGTGTTATCGCTCTCACTCTCTCATACTGGTCACTGGAAGATCAATATGGCACCTTATGGCAAAGAACTCTCTGAGGATCTGAAAAAAAGAATTGTTGCTCTACATAAAGATCATGACTTAGGCTATAAGAAGATTGCCAAGACCCTGAAACTGAGCTGCAGCACAGTGTTCAAGACCATACTGTGGTTTAACAGGACAGGTTCCACTCAGAACAGGCCTTGCCATGGTTGACAAAGACGTTGAGTGCACATGCTCAGTGTCATATCCAGAGGTTGTCTTTGGGAAATAGACATATGAGTGCTGCCAGCATTGCTGCAGAGGTTGAAGGGGTGGGGGGGGGGGGTCAGCTTGTCAGTGCTCAGACCATACTCCACACACTGCATCAAATTGGTTTGCATTGCTGTCTTCCCAGAAGGTAGCCTCTTTTAAAGATGATGCACAAGAAAGCCAGCAAACAGTTTGCTGCAGACAAGCAGACAAAGGAAGTGGATTACTGGAACCATGTCCTGTGGTCTGATGAGACCAAGATAAACTTATTTGGTTCAGATGATGTCAAGCGTGTGTGGCGGCAACCAGGTGAGGAGTACAAAGACAAGTGTGTTTTGCCTACAGTCAAGCATGGTGGCTAGAGTGTCATGGTCTGGGGCTGCATGAGTGCTGCCTGAACTGGGGAGCTACAGTTCATTGAGGGAGCTATGAATGCCAACATGTACTGAAGCAGAACATGACCCCCTCCCTTCGGAGACTGGGCCGCAGGGCAGTATTCCAGCATGATAACGACCCCAAACCCACCACCAAGATGACCACTGCCTTGCTAAAGAAGCTGAGGGTAAAGGTGATGGACTGGCAAAGCATGTCTCCAGACCTAAACCCTATTGAGAATCTGTGGGGCATCTTCAAAGGTGGAGGAGCGCAAGGTCTCTACCATCCATCAGCTCCGTGATGTCGTCATGTAGGAGTGGAAGAGGACTCCAGTGGCAACCTGTGAAGCTCTGGTGAACTCCATACCCAAGAGGGTTAAGGCAGTGCTGGAAAATAATGGTGGCCACACAAAATATTGACACTTTGGGCCCAGTCTGAATATTTTCACTTAGGGGTGTACGCACTTTTGTTGCCAGCGGCTTAGACATTAATGGCTGTGTGTTTGAGTTATTTTGAGGGGACAGCACATTTACACTGTTATACAAGCTGTATACTCACTACTTTACATTGTAGCAAAGTGTCATTTCTTCAGTGTTGTCACATGAAAAGATGTAATTAAATATTTATAAAAATGTGAGGGGTGTACTCACTTTTGTGAGATGCTGTATGCAGCCATTTTAAAACAATCTACCATGCTGAGAGCATGCTCCCTGTGGGCTTCCAGCACAGAAGCCAGTGGGTACCGGAAAGCTCCTGATGCATACTAGCGATCGATAGTTTTCCAATCATTGGGCCTACTGAGACAGCCAATCACAACGGTCACATGACCTGAATACCCACCTCCGCCTCCCAGCATTTAGAACCCTTAAAGGGCTGGGAGCTAAGTTCACACTAGCCTGCATGGTAAAATGCACCGCCGTGCTGTACAAGATAGGGCAGTGCTGGCTTTGGCAGGCATTTAATTGCACTGCATGTCTTTATTTGATGTGTCATGTAGTGACACTTCTTTCATGTCACTGAGCTACAGTGTGATGCGTTGTGCTGCTGTGCAGTGACATGCAGTGCTATCCAGTGTGGTGCGGAAAATGCAGACATTGCAACATTTTTCTGCTCTGCAATGCACCTCACATCACAAAACAATTGTTTTCTATGTGCCCTAGCGGTGACCTGGGTTTATCCAGTGTGCAACACAGGGCACCACAAACAGTGTGAACTATCTCTTATCTCCCGTTCACATTGGAGAGACTTGTCATGTGATTTGACAGGTCAATCGCATGACAAGCCTCATCCGATTGCCGGCAATCACTCCGGTATTACTTAAAGTAGAACTATAGGCACATTTTTTTTTCATTTTGGATAGAGTAAGGGAGGGTTACTGTAAATCCCCTGTCAGATGTCTTTTCACCATCTGTGTCCCATTTTGGAGATTTCCCTTTACTTCCTGTCCTATAGACCATCTGTGTCCCATTTTGGAGACTTCCCTTTACTTCCTGCCCTATAGCCAAACAGTAAATGAGAGGGAATCCCTGCAAATTAAGGGAAAGCCTAGGGGACCCTCAGATCACCATAACTAGTGTCCCCATTGGAAGATTTCCCCTCTTCTACTTTTCTGGAGACAGCCCACATTTTGGGATTTTCTTTACCTTCACTTTCAATAATAATGGTAAACAGGACATATAGAGAGGGTGAATATCCTTAATAGGAGCACAGGCAGCAATAAAACCTCACAGGGGTGCTAATTCACCTACACTCTATCCAAAGCTAGAAAAAAATCCCTTTAGTTATACTTTAAGAGTATGCATATTCCATGTTGATGTGTAGACACTAGGATCACTTGGATTAGGTTTATGAAATCCATGCAGGTCTTTATTCTTAGTTTAGTCCTACCAAAGCACCAATGAAGTCTTATTCTTCCTGCTGCATAAGGGGAGTTTCACCCCCCCCCCCCCCAGCTTAAATCTCTGTAATGTAAAATAAATGGAAACAAACAAAAAGGGAGGAGGAGAGGGCCTTGTAATGGCCACAGCAGGTGGTTGGACCTGGAAACCTAAGTCTAGAGATCTCACTACTGGAATCTTCAGTAGAAACTGTTGGGTAATTTAACCCTCAAAAAATCTAACCACAATGAAATATCAGTTTTGAGTAGACCTGCGCCAGGAGTATCCAGGGACATAGTGGCTGCAAAATTCAACATGCAGGCAATTATGGGCACTAATAACACTGCACAGAGATCAATAGTGTGCATATGTTTTAGCTTCCATTCAGGTTTGAGCTCCTGGCAGTTTACTGTAATCGCAGTGATAAAAAAAATAAATAGTTTAGATTGGATGCTATGAGATACTGCATTTTTAGTTTGTATTTTGCTTACTAAAATGGAGCATTGCGCATCTGATTTAAAGTGGAACTTCAGCCAAGGAAAGAAAAATAACATTTTCTCTTCCAACTGCTCTTTTTTTGTAACGCAAAGGTGTGTATTTTTGCCGACAGAAACTGGCTGATATTCGAACCATATATGGGTAGACTGAATGTACCAAGTACCAAGTTGATCAAACTATCAACTTGGGTACAACCAGCCTGCAGGATTTTACATATGATTATCGCTAGCGGCTGGTATAGAAGCGGGAGAATACAATGACTCGCCAGGAGGGATTCCCCTGCCAACACTGTCTGTGTTAATAGGGCAACCCGTGGTTGCAGGAAAGAAGTTTGCTCCGTGTATGGCCGGCCTTATGGTGAATGGGTTCACTCAGACAGTTGTAGATCAATCATTAAAGTGGTTGTAAAGGCACAAGACTTTTTACCTTCATACATGCTATACATGAAGGTAAAAAACCTTCTGTGTGCAGCAGCCCCCCCCCCCCAGCCCCCCTAATACCTACCAGGGCCCCATCTTTATCCAATGATGTGCACGAGAGCAGCGGCTCTTTCGCGTCTCTCCAAACTGTTCCTTACTGTAGCTTTGTTATTCAATAAATTGGCTACTTCTCTGTTTAAAATGACTTAGTAAAATTTGGGATTAAAAACACAGCTGAAGTTGTTTTGCCACATCTCGAAAGTTGCCGAACTGTTTGTGGCTTGAGGGAGTTTGATAACCTGTGAATGCCTCTTGTGCCATAACTCATTTGTGGTGAATTTGTTTCCATGCATATTGCTACATTTCATAATGACAATAATATGCTTAGCTGGTCCAAAATCCATAGCGTTTATTAGCTTGCATACGTAGCAAATATTTTAATCTCCATTAGAATGAATTAAAGCGTCTGTAAAATAAATGGAAATACAATATGTAACTTTTACATGTCTAACAGACATTTTCAAAGTTCATAATTAGGAACTTTATGCTAACCCTCCTCAGGTCTCAGGGAAACCCTGCTAAAAATTACGTTATCAGTAGTCAGTGGTGATCAGTGGTGAGTGATGATCAAAATGCCACCATTACAGACAGCTAATAAGACTTTGCTAAGTGGCGTTGGTCCTGAAATCATGCAGGCACCATCAAATGGGAGGTCAATCAATTTTCACTCAAGGAACTCCAAGCAACGCCTGGAAGAACCCTGGTTGAGAATGGCTACTTTAGACATATGGACTAAAACATATAACAAATGCATGTACAGGGTTTGTAAAATGCATACTACTGCATCAAATATGAAGCAAAATGCAATTACATGTCTGTGTATATTTTCTATGGAAACATATTCCCATCACTGATTCCCATAGCTTATGTTGTGGCTGCCACAGCCTCCTTCTTTTACCCTTTAACCCAACCAACATCTTAAATAAATACGCAACAAATTTCTTGGATTTAAATGGCCATAGCAGCCCTTTATTAACAACCATGAATAATATTACAAACTTTTTATTCCATTTTCTTAACACAAACTTTACCACCCAAATTATCTGACCGACTCTATGTCTCAAGTTAATGAAGGAAGGTTTTCTATCGCATCTGCTGTGCCACCAACCACTTTACCATCCTGGCCCCCTAGCTGCAGTTACACTGGCTCAGGGACAAACTTTTTAACACTTTTATCACACCCAATGCAGCCTGATGACTGATAGCCCATTACTTCCTTAGTAGGGAAGGTACCCATACTGAGATAGGCCCAACCCATTCCACTCCACGTATTGTAGTTTTAACAGTCTGACATTCACAAATCTGAGACCCCTGCCCACTGCCATGACAACCTCTCAATTTTACAATTACCCTTGAAATCGCCTCAAGCTTAAACCCATATAATAGAAGACAAACACAACCAAAATAAGAGGAGGGAGGGAAAAACATCTCCTTGCTGCCGGGCTCTGTACTGACCATACACGGCTACTCCCTTACACTGGACCCCCACTGCCACACCCAGCCACACCTTGCCCCCTATATTACCCAATAAGGCAGACCCCTGGTATTTTATTAAAACACAACAACACCTCCCCATTCTAACCTGCCCATCAACTCAGTCATGTATGCCACCCACTTATGCTGTGCATGCAGTTAGTGGCCTTTTCTTTATGTTTAGTGGTGTATATGCAGTGAGGGGAAAAGTATTTGATCCCCTGCTGATTTTGTACATTTGCTCACTGACAAAGAAATGATCAGTCTATAATTTTAATGGTAGGTTTATTTTAACAGTGAGAGACAGAATAACAACAAAAATATCCAGAAAAACACATTTTATAAATTGATTTGAAATTTAATGAGTGAAATAAGTATTTGACCCCTTCGCAAAACATGACTTGGTACTTAGTGGCAATCACAGAGGTCAGACGTTTCTTGTAGTTGGCCACCGGGTTTGCAGACATCTCAGGAGGGATTCTGTCCCACTCCTCTTTACAGATCCTCTCCAAGTCATTACGTTTTCGAGGCTGACGTTTGGTAAATATTGCTGATTGATAGGGGATCAAATACTTATTTCACGCATTTAAATGCAAATCAATTTATAACTTTTTTAAATGCTTTTTTCTGGATTTTTTTGTTGTTATTCTGTCTCTCACTTAAAATAAACCTGCCATTAAAATGATAGATTGATAATTTCTTTGTCAGTGGGCAAATGTACAAAATCAACAGGGGATCAAATACTTTTTTCTCTCACTTTACTTTACCATCCAGCCAGAGGTATAGGCATGGGGGAACTCCTTTTACGGTGTGGCTTAAAACGTTTTTTATTAATTGTATTTTTTATTCTTACCACTATAAAAATATGCATGTAACATCTAGCAATCAGCCAGTAATCACCTGTGATTGTTCTGATAGATCTCAAATGATGAAAGATTAAATATGATTGGCAATTTGGCGATCAACATCTCAGTAATTGCTCAGCAACCATTTACTGTTCCCATAGAAAAGCCAAATGTCCCTTCAACATGTGTGTCCTGGATACTTGCATTGCCAGTATATGAGGGGCCAAATGCATAGCTCCCAACTGTCCCTGATTTCGAGGGACTGTCCCTGATTTCGAGGGACTGTCCCTGATTTGGAGCAATGTCCCTCTGTCCCTATTTCCTCCTCATTTATCCCTCATTTTGCTCTGATCTATATAGTTGTACATAAAATGCACTATTTAACTTTCAAAACGTGTTTCCCAGTGCTAAACCTTTCATCCAATTTCTAAATTGCTGCAACTGTAAACTTAAACCACTTCACCCCGGAAGGATTTCCCACTGTAGGACCAGAGCACTTTTTGCGATTCGGCGATGCATCGCTTTAACTGACAATTGCGCAGTCATGCAACGTTGTACCCAAACAAAATTTGCGTCCTTTTTTTCCCACAAATAGAGCTTTCTTTTGGTGGTATTTGATCCCCATTTGTCATTTCTGATCTCCGCTATTAACAAAAAAAAAGCAACAATTTTGGAAAAAAAAAATATTTCTTACTTTTTGCTAAAATACAAATAAAAAAAAAAATATATATATATATATAAAAACATTTATTCATCGGTTTTGGCCGATATATATTCTTCCTCATATTTTTGGTAAAAAAAAAACAAAACGCAATCAGCGTTTATTGATTGGTTTGCGCAAAAGTTGCCGCATTTACAAACAAATGAGAATTCATTTACATTGTTTTTACATTTTTTTTTTTTACTAGTAATCTGAGATTTTTATTGGGGCTGTGATATAGCAGCGGACATGTCGGACATTTTTGACACTTTTTTTTGGGACCAATGCCATTTATACAGTGATCATAAATTTAAATATCCACTGATTACTGTATAAATGTCATTGGAAGTGAAGGGGTTAACCCGCAGGGGGAGATCTAGGGGTTAACTGTGTTTCCTAGGTGTGTTCTAACTGTGAGGGGGCTGGGCTACCATGGGCATAAGAGATCTAACTAATTCCAGTAACAGGGATCAGTAGACCTCTTAGATGCCCACTGACAGAGCGGGGAACTGCTGTGTTTACATCGGCAGTTCCCCGTTCTTTCCCTCTAGCAGGTCATCGCGGCTCGCCTGGTGGACATCGGGTCCACCCGAGCCACGGCCACATTCCTCCAGAGTGCAACTTATATACGGCGATTCGAGAGACAGCGCCGTATTGCCGCAGTAAATATGCGGTAGCTGGTCAGGAACTGGTTAAAAGCCAATATAAAGGAATAGTAGCAGTAAATAAAAGCCCTTGTGAAATTAACTAATCCTTTTTTTAGTGAATTCTCCTTTAAGAGAGCGTGGCAGGGGGTGTGTCCTATGCCTACGTACTTTTGCTAGTAGGTGTCCCTCATTCCCATCTCAAAATGTTGGGAGGTATGCAAATGGAACTTGATGTAGGTCTGTGGAAATGTACACTCTACATTCTGTTTCCTTTAACCTGTTGTGTCTTGGCTATTATTATTATACAGTATTTATGTAGTGACAACCAGCGGCGATCAGAAGCCTCCTTACCATAGGAAGATCAGGCAGACATGGATCCGGGCTGCAGCTCCTTGCTTCGGGGCCGTTGCTTCTCCTCTAGGCTGAACAGGAAGTGGGTCCTGACCAGTGGCGGCTGGTGTATGAGGGGCGTTAGGGTGCCGGCTCCCCGCCAGCTAAAGGAGAAGAATAAAAAAAGTCAGCCCTGCCCATCTGCAGGTGGCGCCGGTGCATTGACTTTCTTTTTTTTTTTTTTTTTCTCAGCTCCTTGGCTGTCACATGACAGCCAAGTAGTGAGCCTATTGGTCGGCCATTAAAAGCTATGAGGGTGCGCTGAACTGGTGCACCCTGCATAGCTTGATTGGCTGCCCTGAGCCTCCGCTCAGGGTGATTGGATGCGGTGGCCGGGGGCGGGTCACTGTGGCAGCGGAGGTGACTTCCGCTCCCACAGAGACCATGACCGCCCGGGGACCGATGAGGGGGGGACAGCCGCTCTCCGTGTGCCGAATCTCTGCAACAATCCTGCCTGCTGGATGGGGTAAGTGTGGGGGGGATCTCTGCAGTGTACCCCACCTGTGTCCCTGGCTGCAAACTGCCCCACATGTGTCCCTGGCTGCAAACTGCCCCACCTGTTTCCCTGGCTGCAAACTACCCCACCTGTGTCACTGGCTGCAAACTGCCCCCACCTGTGTCACTGGCTGCAAACTGCCCCACCTGTGTCCCTGGCTGCAAACTGCCCCACCTGTGTCCCTGTCCACCCCGTCAAACGTCGGTCACTGTGTCCACCCCCATCAAACGTCGGTCCCTGTGTCCACCCCGTCAAACGTCGGTCCCTGTGTCCACCCCGTCAAA
>BLSH010286988.1:1841512-1883281 GCA_018402905.1 Glandirana rugosa | reverse complement strand
CAACAGCACAGACAGCAGTAGTAAAGTAATCTATCTCAGGATGCAGGATCAGGTCTTAAAATGGCTAAAATCTGTCCCTCACGCCGTCAGCTACCTTTCCCTATACTAACCCAAGGAGCATGTGACTGCAGCACTGTGACTCCAGCTTATAAAGAGGCTGGGTCACATGATGCACCGGCCAATCACAGCCATGCCATTAGTAGGCATGGCTGTGATGGCTTCTAAGGGCAAACCAGTGAAACACTTGTTGATTGGCTGCCATGCAGCTTCTCAACACGTGGAGTAAAATAGCAGAACCCCGGACCGAACCCGAACGATTTTTGAAATGTCCGGGTCCGGGTCCGTGCCACGGACACCCTAAAGTTCGGTACGGACCCGAACGTTACAGTCCGGGTTCGCTCAACACTAATCCCTACGTGTTTCCTGCACCGCATTGCTATCGCACTGTGTTTGCTACTGCAGGTGTCAAAACAAAGCTAATGACACTCCAAAGGGATTGCAAATGCAGTGCCGTTTGCCCACACCGGATAGCATGGTACAAAACAACCGTGTGATACGGTTGTGGTGCAGCTCCAAAAAAGGTGCCTGCACTTTTATGGTGCGATGCAATGCAATTTGAGCCCATTCACATCAGTCTGCATGTCACACCACTTCCTCAAACTCAATCTATCTAAAACCGAGCTCATAATGTTTCCTCCCCCATGTGCCCCTTCCCCTGATCTCTCTGTCAAGATCAATGGCACAACTATCAGCCCATACGCCCATGCCAAGGTTGTAGGTGTAATCCTGGACTCTGATCTATCCTTTAGGCCCCACATCCAATCACTGTCCAAATCTTGCCGTCTCAACCTCCGCAACATCTCCAAAATATGCCCTTTTCTAACCAATGACAAAAATCTCCTAGTTCACTCTCTTGTCATCTCTCACCTCGACTTCTGCAACTCCTCCCTCACGGATTTACCTTTACACAGGCTGTCCTCCCTTCAGTCCATCATGAATGCTGCTGCCAGGCTCATCCGCCTTACCAACCGCTCCATGTCTGCTACTCCTCTCTGTCAGTCCCTCCATTGGCTTCCACTCACCCAACAAATTTGATTCAAAATACTAACAATAACTTACAAACCCATCCATAACTCGGCCCCCAGTTGCATCACTAGCCTAGTCTCAAAATACTAACCTAATCCTTCTCTATGTTCCTCCCAAGACCTTCTGCTTTCTAGTTCTCTCAGCACCTCCACCAATGCTCGCCTCCAGGATTTTACTAGAGCCTCTCCCATCCTATGGAACTCCCTACCCTAGTCTTTCTTATTATCTCCTACTCTGTTTGCTTTTAGAAATCCCTGAAAACCCTCATATCCTGCCTACACCTAACAACTGTACATTTTATTTTTCCATCAGCTCATCCCCCACAGTTATTACCTTTTGTATCCCTTGACCCTCCCTCCTAGATTGTAAGCTCTAACTAGCAGGGCTCTCTTATTCCTCCTGTATTGAATTGTACTGTAACTGTGCTGTCTGCCCTCATGTTATAAAGTGCTGTGCAAACTTTTGGCACTATATAAACCCTGCATAATAATAATAATAATAATAATGATAGGGCTCAAATCACACCACACATGTTCACATGAGAGTTGCACAGGATTGATGTACAGTTCCTGTGCAATTTACATGCAAGCTATAGTGTGAGCCAGGGCTTAATGTAGAGAACCCTTGGGTGTATATTCACTAATAAGCTGCTGTCTGGGCACCGAGTAGTGGGTCTCACATCAGGCACACATAGTAAGGAAAGTTGTGAGCTTGAGTACCATCACCTGCACAATTCAAGCAGTCTATTAGGTTGCTTTAACACTTCGAAAATTGTTTTTGAAAAAGAATGAAAGATTTTGAACTGAAAAAGAACCTGTCAACTACTAAAGGAATGTCCCTGAAGAGCAGTGACCCCTACATCACTGCTGTGTCCTGTATTGAGGATGGGGTCAGAGGATGGAACCACAGCTCACCATGGGTGACAGAGACATCCAATACTTGCAGAAGTGTTGAAAGCTGCAGAGAGTGACAGAGACTGCAGTGCTTAAATTAAGAGCAGGTAGGAGATGTGGACCACCAGAGAGATGAGTATAAAAGCTGTTTTTTTGAGTGATTTTCTTTCCAGGGTCACATTAGTAAATAGCGTGTGAAGATGACTGCTCCAAAGCTCTGTTATCTTTTTTCATTATTTATAGAGTCTACAGGATTGTAACTAGTGAAGTGGTGAAACATTAGATATACACAGTGACAGTACTAGGCCCTGACACTATGTGAGTATGGGAAAAATCGTCACAGGGTTTACACTAATGCAGCGTACACGGCCCTGGAGTATTGGGTATGAAAAGACTGGGGCTTCAGTATTCTATGGGTTTGTTATCCCAGATCGTGGTCTGCAGCTTGGAGGCATTGAAGAAGAAATAGGGCAAGCAACATCTCAGCACTCCCCCGCACTTACCACATCGGTTGCGGGCCCCGGCGGATGGGTTGCGGGCTTTGGCAGGTTGTGGGCTCCAGTGGGCAGTGGCGGGCTTCAGCAGGAAGCAGCAGGTTGCAGGATTTGGCAGGTTGTGGCTCCAGCAGGTAGCAGCGGGCTTCCGCGGGCAGCAGCAGGTTGCGGGCTCTGGCGGCAGAAGGCTCCTATGGGCGGCAGGCGGTCTCCTGTGTCTTCTGTGCGGCTCCTCCCTTCTTCTACTAGGCGTCCAATACAATTGCCTGTCCTTTCAGCCAATTGGGTGACAGGTCTCAGACTCACCTCCTTATTGGCCGGGAGGAGGATCAGTGTGACGATAGTGAATATTCAGAGCATTGCGCCCCGATCACATCCTTTTTTGAAGTCTATCAGAGCCTCTGGCTCTAATCACGTGCTTCAAAAATCCACCCCCTCCACATTGGAATCCATAGCCCAGCGCCCTTATATGTAGATCAGGGGGCCGGACGCATGGATAGGGGGGGCGTTATACATCTCAGGTGTCTTCATGGATCGTGAGGAGAGGAGGATGGGCTTTCTCAGCTAAGCACATCCTCCTGTCTGTATGCCTGAGCTAAGAGCAGATGGATCCCAGGAAGTAAATGTTACATGAATTGTCTGCCCTTACTAAAGATCGTTGCTATAAAATCTGGGGATACTAGTAGAAGGCAGACTGAGCAATAACATGCAATGTCAAGCTGCAGCTACCAAAACCGGCAGAATATTAGCTTGCATAAGAAAAGCTAAAATAATAGGGGGAACTGATAGCGAGAAAATGATAGCGATTTACAAATACCTTAATGGTGATCCCAGTATAGGGAAAAAAATATTCAGTCTCGGGGAGTGTAAGAGGACACGTGGCCACACAATAAGGAGGAAAAGCTGCGCAGGGGGTTTTTCACTGTCAGGGCGATAAGGATGTGGAACTTTCTTCCACGATTGGTGGTGTCCGCAGGGATTATTGATATTTTTAAAAGACTTCTGGATGTGCATCTTAGTAAACACAATATAAAAGGATATGGGAAATTATTATTGACCCTGACACACATACACCAGCACAGGTTGACTAGGATGAATTATTGTCTTTATTCAACCTTACCTACTATGTAACTATGTAAATGCTAAGGGGGTGTTTTTTAAAGTGATTTCTAAACAAAATAAAACATGGAGACATGGATGGAGGGTTGAGTTTGCCTTGAATATTAAAAATGAATTAAATAGCGTTTTCAGTTTGTGGTGCTCAGATACAGTTTAGTTCCTATTTAAGACGCCAGGGATGTATAACACTATTTTGGCCTAGACCAGAAACCAGGAAGCAACTGAAGAAATGTAAAAAAAAAGGTGAAAACAAGTAAATATAATATACCTTCCTATCTATTTATTCATTTATCAATTTATTATTATTAAGGAATAAATATACAGTAGTTGATAATGTTTGAGAGAGTTTTGTTCCACTCTAAGTTCAAAAAGATCAGCTCTAGAAGGAACCCATCAGCATAGATGTGTTTAGTTTTTTTTTTGGCTTGTTTATAAAGATGTAAGTATTAGAGCTGTTAACTAGATATGGTTTTGAATAACGAACCCCATTGAAGTCAATGGGTCCTGAACGTGAAAAACCAAAAGTGCCCATTTTGAAAGCTTATATGCAAGTAATTGGGCATACAATGGTTATGGGGGTTCGGGTACTGCGCTGGGGTATCAATGTTTAAAAAAGTTTGTAAAAAACATAATTTTTAAATGAGCAGTGATTTATTGCTTTAAGTGAAAGCATAAAAATGAAAAATTCCTTTCAATATAATGCCTGGGGGGTCCCCTTAGTCTACCTGAAAATTGGCACATCTGTACCGTGTATAGAAACTGCTGCAGCAATAATTGCATTTATAAAGCCAAAAAATGACATTTTCCCTGCAAGCTTTCTTTATTTTGTAAGCAACAGCTTGGGGAGCCAGTCTGTATAATGAGGCCACAATGTAGTGCACTGGGAACAAGATTAGAGATTGTTTGGATAAATTCTAGTGTCTGTTCCACAGACTTTGGATAGAAGTAACGGGTGCCGAAAAATTGGGCTTTGGGTGTCGGTGGCGCCTTCACACCGTAACCCTATAAGAGGTACTCTCGATGAAAGAAAAAATTGGCCTTGCTGTCAAAAATTGCAATGATATGCACCTGCATGTGGGTGGCAGTGAGTGTATTTTTTTTTCCGCTGCAGCAAATGAGACAGAGAAATTTGCCGGCTATAGTCTACAGCTGGTGGTGTGCTGCTGGCAGATGTAAATTGGAAATAGTACCGCACTAAAAAGTGCAGAGTAAAATTGTCAAGAGCAGCGACACACCATGTGATAATAGCATAGCTAGAGCATAACTCATATAAAATGTCGCGCTGACATGAGAATAACATGTCCCAACATCAATAAATGTGAGAAATATAGCAAAACAAATAAATTATTCAATAAAACAAATGTCCATAGCAACTGAGTACAAAGTTCATCAGTAGATATTTAAATATATTTAAAGATATTCCACAAGGTTCCACCACCAGACACCGTGCTACACTTATAGTGAGTATGCGATAGGTACTCTTACCAACTCAAATGGACCCGCTATCTCTAGCCAGGTCACATAAGCGGGCAGATGTCACCTTCTGCAGGGTATAAAAGCAGAATTCCTCTGTCAGTCGTCTATGGATGTGGACTCTCAGGAATAGGTGTACCGCCTTCAATCTCGGGCCATAGCCGAGTATATATACAAAGAAAGGAAGGTTCCCGATAGTGTAAATCCGTAAAATAGTTTAATAGGTTAAAGATGAATGTACTCACAAACATCCATATATAATGCACATTTCAAAACATTAATTTGCCGGCGCAGCGGCATAAACTCTAACGCCCGTTCTTCTGGGATCACTTGAGGGTGGTGCGTCAACGCGTGGCTCTGCCCTACATGTTTTGTCATGCGTGACGTCTTCCTGGGGCAGGGGCAACACGCTGACTCACCCCTCTTTTAACTACGTGCTTGAGGTTCAAGCTTCGTTTTCACCCAGCAGCCATAACAGGCGGAACCAGGCCTCACTCTCTTCAATACAGGGAGAAACAAACACATCCCTTAACTTGAAGGTCCGCACATTGAAAGATCTTAGAGCTGGATTATGCCCGGATGGCGGCCATTGAACACCAGCAAGAATATCCAAAACTAAAAACACAAATCTCATGTTCCCATAACGGAACTAAAATATGTCACGTAATGTACTATACATTGAAATTCATAAGTTGCATATTAAAATTCATAAAGATTATTCAGCCTTATATGGAGTTAAAAATACAGTGATTCTAAAATCTAACTGTCTTTACCCTTATTACATGTATTAAGGTAAAATACAACCTACTAACTGTTCCAATCCCCCATTCCTAAATACTTACCTGACTCCTTAACTGTACCAGCATTGTCCCATCTGCAGCACTGCTGCTCATTCTTCCTAGTCTCTAAGTAGACTTTGAGAGAAGTGGGAGCCATAAGATTCTGCCACTGTCAGTCAAATGCTGTGAGGAGGGGGGGCTCAAGCCACACTGTGCTCTTGACTCGGAACGTGCATGCACGGGTGTCCCCTCAGCACACAGCTTGCTGAGGAGGCACTTGGAAGAGAAGTGGAACTGGTGGCAGGGAATTCCAGAAGAGGATAACAGAAGAAGAGGTAAGGGACCACTCTGTGCCATATCATTGTACAAAGCAAGTAAGTATAGCATCTTTTTTCACTTTAATTAAAACATATGCCTTTACAATCACTTTAAAGTCTATGGGTTCTGGGGTACAATGGACACTTCATTTTTAAGGCTTAGGAAACACTGAAGAAAAACTTTTTTCTGGACTGATGTATAGAAGCAGTCATGACATTTTTTTAAAGAAAATTAAAGGAGATATGGGTTTGAGCAGCACAGTCCATTATTCCTCAGAGATCCACCTAAAGAAGTACAATATTTACTCATACTGCATTGATATCTAATATCAGAAACAACTGAGTACCCCACACTTCTCTGGACCTTTCAGCTTTTTACTGCTGTCTGTGTCCTTGTTCTAAATTTTCCCACACTTCTTGCCTGGTGTAGCCCTGGCCAGTGGACCCTTTAAGCTGTGGGAGCTGCATTTCTGTAGATGGATCTCATTCCCATCAAAATGACCGACCAACCATCTGACCCAGTGTAGTTAAATATAAAGAGGAAAGGATCGTCGCTACTCCCGGCCAGCCCAGGTGAACAAACTATAAAGAGTAGCCTCAGCCTACATGTCTCCTCCATACCACACGCCCTTATGCATTTGGCACGGCCCACCGGGGGCTTAGCCTACATGTCTCCTCCATACCACACGCCCTTATGCATTTCCCCCCGCCCACTGGGGCTTAGTCATAGGGACCCTATGATTGAGGCTACTCTTTATAGTTTGCTGACCTGGGCTGGTCAGGAGTAGCGGTGATCCTTTCCTCTTTATATTTAATAGCCCTCTTTATTGGTATTAGGATAAAGCCTGCACCCCATGCTCTGAGACATAGTTATATACTTTCAACTCTATTTTGAGTAGCTCCAAAAACAGTATAACAGGCCCCAGTGTAGTTCAAATTGTGTTGCACTTGCATAATCACGTCAGCACTGCCTATTATCGGTATTTCTTATGGAAGCTTAGAGCTTTCATGGGTCCCAGACACAAATTCTGGCTGACCATTCCCAAAAGTAAAATGATTGGATAGGTAATAAAACTGAAAGCAGTTTCTTCCAGCTTTGGGAACAGCATTTTCTTAACATAGAATGAGATGAGTATGCCTCAAAATAAAGGATAGAGTCATTGCAGCCCAATAGACTTCTGCTGTTAGTTCCAATAAAAGAAAAAAATAGCAAACACTGGAAGCAGATTTTTTCTAAAGGTGAACAACCTTTAAACACAAATGTTTGACTGTGCTGAACATTTGTGTGCATTGACCCGCTGGGGGATTGGAATGCCAGTGAGTGGTCAGATTTTGCCTCTGATATCTGTGGACAGATTTAGGTACAACTTATAGATTGATTATTGAGTAAAAACTTGCTCATCCTCACCGACAGGGAGCCTTCATGCATCATTTTTCTGGAGATGGAAAAATTAGGAAACTTCAGTAAAGGAAGCTCATAAAGCTAGAGATAATAGAGCTAGTCTAAACATATGGAAAGGCATGCATTTCCATCATATGCAATTATATGCTTCCAAAACAGCATGACATTGCTGTCATATTGTTATTGCACGGTTTCACAGAGCCATGTTTTCAGTTTTTTTATCCAGCTTAAGATGGTTTAAAGTTCTTGGATATGGTAGTCACCGTACAAGATAATCAGACTAATTGAGCATTAGCAGTGTCTGTGACCTGGCACCAGCCTCTTGGCAGCACGGAGGTGAAGACATATGTTTATACCGCTAAGATGTGACAATTTCTAAGGCTGTCAGGTTCCTTGTCTCTGTAACAATTTAATGTGGCCCTTGCCTATTGCTCCTCTGATTTTGAGCATATTCCTGATTTTGCTTTGAAGTATTGCCACTACATTTTTTTATTGTCTGTCATAGTTATAAATACAGAATTTGTGTTTTCTCCACTGCATTTACGGCCCATTCACACATAAACATGCATTCAAATGCATGAAAATGCCTGAAAAATGGATGTGCATTGCCATCCACTGGAGTGCATTTTTATGTGTGTTAACTCACATTTTTATGAATGTTAAATTGCTATGGGTCCTTGTATGGGGCAAAATAAAAAAAACAAACTTTTTTTCCTCAATAGTTTTGCATTTTGTCGATGTGCATTACATGCATAAACATGGCTCTGCCTATCCAAAAGTGATAAATAGTTGTAGGTGAAATCTAGTGGGCTAGGTCAAACTTTGGCCTTTTTGTCTTGAGTACTCCATGTATCTCCCAAGATCCACTTGGGGGTTTTGGGTCTCATCTTTCACCCTTGTGTGCTTCAGCTCCTTCTTTTTCATTCTCCATATTCAACAATATAATCTAAATCCAATAACAAGGCACATTTTTTTGGAATATTTTTTGGGGGTACGATTTAATTCTTGGTGTTAGCAGCTTGATTTGTCACAGGTGTTTTTGGTGTGAAATTGTATATTTAAAAAAATGCAATGGAAAGAAAAATATTTCACATGAATCTCCTAACACAGGGGGTTCATGGGAGATGGGGATTTTAATGTGACCAAATGCTAATGATTACTCAAAATTGGTCCATAAAAAATCGGTACATTTTATTTATACATTTTAATTTATCTATACATAAAATCTAAAAACACTAAAAAGTATCATATGTTACATATTAATAACATACAGTACATAAAGTTAACACATCGGGATGAATCCTAGAGGATATATGGATCTGGATCAATGCATTTCACCCAAAATAAGGGCTTCTTCAGGATCCACTTCTCAAGTACTTGTTATAAAAGAGAACAATAGCTGCTAACAAAAGTAGGATATCAGTACAGAAAATCAATATATATATATATATATATATATATATATATATATATATATATATGTATATATATATATATATATATATATCCAAAAGTAACACACAATGAGTTAATATTATGAACATAATGAGGAACGAATAGGGAGGAAACAAAGCAAAATATATGCTTCAAGATTCTCATAAATATTCTAGTTACAAAGTTACTACCAAGAAAAGAAAGGAAGAGAATAAAAAGGGGGGGAGGGCAAAACAAAACCACAAAAGGACTCCTTTGAAGCAACCTATTCCAACGATAGGTTGCTTCAAAGCAATACTCATGTGATTTTGTATTGTTTCCTCACAACTTTTTTTATGTGCAGAGCATTCCTCCGGGTTGCCATATTGCTTTGCATTTTACAGAAAATTACAGAGCTGCAGATTAAAAAGGAAAGGTAACTTTTAATAACATTCAGTTACAATATAACTTGTGTCACAATTGTATATGTTATATTATTTTTTATTTGCCATCTTGTTTCTACAAAAGTTGAGTTACCCTTTAAGCTGACCATACACTGATCATTATGATCATTATTTGCTCAGCAGGTGGTCCTTTCTGTCCTATTCTATTCAGCAAAAGCCAATCAACTTTTGTTGAAGGAGCCTCCTGGAAATTTTTTGGCGGCTGCATCTGATTGAAAGCCACAGCTGGCTGTCTCCCCCTCCCCCCAATTTCTTGTACGGGAATCAAAGGGACAAGAAGTGAGGGAAAACCTCCCCGATGGGATCACACACAGAAATGTAAACCTGGTACTGTAGCATCATTGCCAAGCTGGAAGATGGGTCCAAATAATGTTTTATCTGTGTGTAATTAATAAAAAGGAAACTCAAGTTGTCTTGAAAGCCTGAAGGCCATTCTGCTCAGTTAGCCAGTAAAAGTATCAATTTAACTTTTTGCTTTCTCTGGTTTTGTCTGTACAAGAGCAAGAGAACACAACGTTAGGTATAAACTGGATATATTTTTCATTTCACAAGACCTTCCCGGGTTGCCTCTAATAATTTACTCTTGTGGGGTAGTGAACCAAATAAGGAATTTGCAAGTTCATCACCTAACGTTTCAAAACCTTTAGAAATCCAAGTTAAAATTTGAAAGTAGTAAATGAGAGGGTGGCAGATTGGATTACATACTGCTGCAGTCACTAAAAACCAGGAGGCAAAGTCCAAATTAAAAAAGGTATCAGTGGCAAGGTAAAGTAAGATTGATGTGCAATTGATGAAAAAAACTTTACTTGCTCAACAAGACAGCTTTAAATGTCCCTTCACATGTCGAGCTGGAGAGAAACTTGAGAAATGAAATCCCCGTTTAATCCAGATTTATTTTTGTGTGGGCATTGGGCAGGAAATGAGCAAAATACTGATGGGTTATTGCAGAATTCAGGGATATTAAATATATGTATTTATTTTACATTATATGCTGATTATATTATTACATGCTTGTTTTTTATTATTAGATTAGATTAATTACAATTATATACATGATTGTATACATTGTTCTATAGCGTTTGCATATTTTGTATACAGTCTCAATCATTTTGATATACTGTGTGTGTGTGTTTGGGTATGTATTATGTATTGTTATGTTATGTATATATATGTATAGGAGGCGAGGTGATCGATGTGTGTCGCCTCGCATGCGTTCGTTTGCAGTGGACTAAGGTGGGATCCGCTCCGGGTTTTACCAGCCACCTTGGCAGGGTTGGTTCCGGACCAGATTTTGTGCTGCACTGGAGTCCACCATCAGGTGCTTTAAATAATCAGGAGGAGAGAAGAGTTTTGCTCTGACCTGGGACTCAGGAGCCATCAGCCTGAGAGAGCTGACATTTGGAAGTTTGCTTATTGACTGAGACAAAAAGGTTTGCACTGTCTGTTTTGTGGGTGTCTGGGAGAAGCCCTTCACCGCTCAGTTAGGGAAACTGAAATGTTTAGTCAGTGCCTGGATGGCGAGGATTTATTTTCTGTTTTGTTTATTTGTTTTCTACATGCAACTTTTTAAATACACCTGGCTACAAGCCAGATTTTTAGGGAAACCTGCTGTTTGGACTGCCCTTTTCTAAGGAAGGTGACCCCCATTGAGCTAATCCCCCACATGTGGTGGAGGATGCGGGCATCTTCCTAAACAAGATGGAGGATGTTAAAAGCTCTGCTGCAGGTCACTGCAACCCAGCAGGAGAGCAGCAGCAGGAAACCAATCGCCAAGTCACACAGGCCATTGCAGCGCAGCAGGAGGTGAACTGCCAGGCCATTGCAGCCAGCAGGAGGCGAATCGCCACTTTGCGGAAGCCCTGGTGGAGTTAAAGAAGAGGTCCGCAAGTCCTTTTTCACTGGAACAGAAAATGGTGCATGCCAGCTATTTCCTGCAGAAGATGACACCTGCAGATGATGTGGAAGCGTACCTAGCAACTTTTGAAAGAGTCGTTATTCGAGAAAGATGGCAAAAAGAGCAATGGGCAGGACTGCTAGCTCTTTTTCTGACAGGAGAAACCCAAAAAAGCCTATTATGACCTGGAATCAGAGGCTGCCCAGGATTATGAGATACTGAAAGCTGAGATGCTTGCATGCATCAGCATCACCATTGCAGTCCAAGCTCAACGGGTGCATCGCTGGTCATACAGTACTGACAAGCCACCCTGATCCCAAATGTTTGATTTGATACACCTCACCAAGAAAAGGCTGCAGCCAGAGAATTTGTCAAGTCCTAAGATTGTGGAGTGTGTGGTCATGGACCACTATTTAAGGGCACTCCCTGTCACTTTGAGGAAGTAGGTCAGCCATGGGCACCCTAGGACTGCAAACCAGCTGGTGGACTTGGTGGAAAGAGATACTGCTGCCGAGGACTTGTTTAACCCATTGGTGCCCCACTCCAATGTCACTAGGGGTAAAAAATTGCCCGGAAGATCCGGTAAGACTGTTCCAGGGTTCAAGGTCGTGGGAAAAAATTACAAGACTGTTGCCTCAGATAATGAGACTATGGGCTCAGGACCTCGAGACTGGCCAAATAGGTCAGTAAGGTCTCTAAGGCCGTTTAGAGGACAGGGTACAGAACACATAAAATGTTATCGCTGCCATGCCTTAGGTCATATTGCTGCTAACTGTTCCCTAAATGATGAACCAATGCAATTTGGTAGTGCTTACCTGAAAAAACACATGTCTCTTTTTGCACCGGTGGCATGTACTGCAATATGTCAGGCTCGCATGGAAAAATAAATGTGTGTGATTTCAGTTGATGGAAAGCCAGTCACTGCTTTGACACATTCAGTGGGGGAGGTACCTTCACTGCTGCATGAAACCATAGTGGGGAGAGATTTCCCCAGTTTTGGAGTTTATGGGAAAAAACAAAAGGAGTCAGGAAGATGGAGCTCCCCCTGCTGAGGAAGCATGGGAACTCACACCAGACCCTTTTGATTACCAAATTGAAAGGAGAACTGTTGGCGTATCAGAGGAAGAAGAAGATCCTTTTCCTTTTTCTGTAATGGGTGGGGAGCAGGAGGAGCTGGAATCCAGCCCCCAGTTGGAGGGTAATGAACAAGAAATCATCTCTGACTCTAACAGTGAGAGTGGACAGAATGTGGTGCCTGACTTAGAGGTCAGGAAAGATGATTTTTGAACAACTAAAAGACACCACACTCAATATGGCCAGAGAAAACATTAAAAGGATAGATGGGGAACCTCTTGAACCTAATGTAGGGGTGTATTTTCCCTACATGGCTCCTAAAAATAACTTGCTGTATCAGGTAGTAAAGCAAGGGGAGGAGGAAGTAGAGCAGCAAGTGGTTCCCAAACCCTATTGCCGAATGGTATTAGATTTAGCCCATGGTCATATGATGGGGAGACATCTGGATATAGAGAAAACTAAGTAGAGAATAACCCAGAGATTCTTTTGGCCCGGGTTATATGCATATGTCAAAGAATATTGTAAGTAATGCCCAGAGTGTCAGTATTCTGCGCCATCGCCCCATTTTCACAGTCCACTGGTACCGTTACCAATAATTGAAGTGCTGTTTGAAAGAATTGGCATTGATCTGGTGGGACCAGTATTGAAGTCTGCCCGGGGCCATCAGCACATACTGGTAATACTGGACTATGCCACGTGATATCCTGAAGTCATTCCCTTACGTAATACCTCAGCTAAAACTATTGATAAAGAGCTTGTCTAGGTATTTAGTCGTGTGGGTATTCCAAAAGAGATATTAATGGATCAAGGCACCCCATTTATGTCCCGAGTCACTAAAGAATTGTGTAAGTTGTTCAAAATCTCTCATCTCCGTACCTCTGTCTACCACCCGCGAACGAATGGTCTTGTGGAGAGGTTTAACAAAATGCTCAAAAGCATGCTAAAAAAGCTGGTGGACAAAAATGGGAGAAATTGGGATTTCTTGCTGCCATACCTCATGTTTGCCATATGAGAGTTACCTCAGGCATCTACAGGTCACTCCCCTTTTGAACTACTGTATGGTAGACACCCCAAGGGATTGCTAGATGTTGTAAAAGAAACGTGGGAGGGAGCGACCACACCTTATAGAACCGTCATCGAGCATATCTCACTGATGCAAGATAGAATCCCTGCTGTTATGCCGCTGGTACAGGACATATGAAGCAAGCCCAGGAGGCTCAGAGAAGGGTTTATAATCGGGGTGCCAAAACCCGAGTATTCAGCCCTGTGATAGAGTGCTGGTACTAGTCCCCACAGTCGAGAGTAAATTCCTAGCAAAGTGACAAGGTCCCTTTGAAATTATGGAACGAGTAGGGGAAGGAAACTACAACATTTACCAGCCAGAGAAAGGAAACCAGAGCAAATTATCATGTTCATCTCTTAATTGCTCCCAAGCCCTACTCTCTATGTCATAAGACACAGAGAGCGTGGCTAAGCCCCACTTCTTCCTCACTTGCTGTGATCGACAGCAGTGGGAGCCAGTGGCTGAGATCTGGGAGAGCCTTGGCTCTCGCTGGATCGGGATGGGTAAGTATTGGGGGTGGGGGCTGAGGGGGAAGCTGCACACTGAAGGTTTTTTTACCTTCATGCAAAGAATACATGAAGGTAAAAAGCCTTCAGCGTTTACAACCACTTTAATTTGGAGACATTTTTGCTTGCTTACTTTATTGTTTCTGGGACAGGCAGTGAAGAGAATTTTCCCCATTGGGTCCCAGACAGAAATAAAAACACGATGTACTCTAAAAAAATATTTTTGCTGGAGTTCTACTTAAACACCTCGGTATTGTTTGGACACATCTGTTAACCTATACTTTGCCCAGTATGAACGCTGCTCATCTTGGGTGTACCTCCTGTATTATTTTGAGGCTGAAACATTCTGTTCCTTGGATTGCATTCCTTCTGCCCTCTTGGATCTGACTTGGGCTACCCTTGTCCTCATCTATTTATTTGGCAAGTTTTTTTAAATTTTCTTTTATGTTTGACCCAGCACAATACCTACACATGGTTAAAGCTAAACATAAATCATCCCTATTTTAGGATAAAAAGGTACCTGCGGAAGGGGATCCCCAACCAAAACCTTTTTTTAATTTTTGGTAGAACAGTGAAAGATTCCAATATTTTTGTTTTTTTCCCATTGTCTGAATCATTCCTTTTATAAAGATGTGTGGTTTATGAATGTTTGGCCATAAAATAAAAAATCCTGTTGCAAACTACTATTCTAGTAAATGGTGGTTGATACCTATACATAGAAAAGCCATCTATTTCCTCTTCCATCTATAGGCACATGTATACTTTGCTAATGGTAAGCAAGAGCAAGACATACTGGCTGGCGTATGCTGTCACCACCATCTTCTAATACAAATTGCCATCTGCAATAGACAGTCAAATGTTTGGGGTGAACACTGTCTACAGAACCCAGTTGGACAAGGACTCAATGGCTCCACTGGCATAGTTGCTGATCTACAGTGGAGAGATACCAGTTGGTCCATGTTTATTGAAATAAGGCATGATGTTCTGACATTTGGTGCCCATAGCTCCCAACTGTCCCTGAATTCGAGGGACTGTTCTAATTTGGAACAAAGTCCCTCTGTCCCTCTTTCCTCCTCATTTGTCCCTCATTTTAGTCTCACTTATATAGTTGATAGTTGTATATAAAATGTACTATTCGACTTTTAAAAAAGTGTTTCCCAGTGCTAAACCTTTTATCCAATCTCTAAATTTCTACATTGGTAAATTTCTAAAGCTGGTATAAAGGAATAGTAGTGGTGAAAAAAAGCACTTGTAGGTTTGACTAAATTTTTTTTGGTAAAATGCACCTTTAATGGGGCGTGGCAGGGGGTTTACGTTTACAACTCCCATTTGTCAGTGGTTCACATTGACATTGGTTTGAGTTGGTTGGACATGGGTTCACTTGCAAATGGTCGAACCAGGCGGACAAGCAGGCAGACTCACTTTCATTACAGACATTTAGCCATTCAGTCTACACATCAATTCATACAGATCACTGATACAACTGGATCTGTTACCATCAGAAGGCAGCGATTTTGGGGGCCAGGATCTGGGGAGATCAGAGTGGGGTGGGTTGTGTTGGATGGGAGGCCATGGGGGAGGGGTATGTGTGGGGTAGGGGGTTTCCCATCTTTGCTATGGTTGCTTTTTACTAGGCTTGGGCAATTCATTTAGTTCCGAATTTAGTTTTTACCGAATGTTGCGAAATTCGGTAATTCGGACGAATTTCGAATTTTCCTGAATTTTGGTAATTTGTGGTAATTTGCCAATTGCGGTAATTCGAAAATCTGCGGTAATTCGGCAATTGCAGTAATTGTGGTAATTCGGAAATTCGCAGTAATTTGGCAATTGCGGTAATTGCAGAAATTCGGCAATCTGAACAGCCGAAATTCGGAAATCCGAAAATTTGAATATAACAAAGAACATTTGAAATAATAACTAACTAATAAATAACTATTAAATTATAGGTATTGGAATTTCCTTGAAAATATGGCTGTTAGTGAACTTAAATAAGAAATTTATCACTAACAGCCATATTTTCAAAGAAATTCCAATACCTATAATTTGATAGTTATTTATTAGTTAGTTATTATTTCAAATGTTCTTTCTTATTTTCGGATTTTCAAATTTTCGATTTTCGACTGTTCCAATTGCCGAATTTCTAAATTACCGCAATTGCCGAATTGCCACGAATTATAGCAATTGCCAAATTACAGCGAATTACCACAATTGCCGAATTACAGCAATTTTCTGAATTACCGGAATTGGTGAATGAATTTCCAAATGACAGAAATTGACAAATTACCGCGCATTTCCGAATTTTTTGAATTTCCAGATTTTGGAATTAAATAACGAGAACAAACTAATGTTTCAGCCTTGCACAGGTCTACTTGTTACATGTATGTCCAATAAATACAATTGTGTATTGAAATCGATAGCCTTTGTAGGTAGGGTTGCCACCTCATCCCTTTAAACCCGAACACATATGAATTACACAGGTTCTGTGGCTGATTAAGGTGGTAATTAAACTCACTTAGTGCCTAATCTGCAGTAAATTAACCTCAGAACCTGTGTAATCAATATGTGTTCGGGTTTAAAGGGATGAGGTGGCAACCCTATTTGTAGGTGCTTTTTTCCTTTGTAGGTTTTCCTTTGGTGTTTTTTGGCGTGTATATTTTGGGAGCATTTCCCCTTTATTTAATAGGGTATAGGCACCTTATTCACAACACTCCCAGGATCTATACACTTGTGGGGTTTTTTTCCTTCAAGGTAGGTACAGTAGTGGTGCCTAGAGCAACAGAACTCCAAAATCCAGATTTGATGATTTCTCTGCTCTTTTCACAAAAATGGGAGCAGGGTACTTCCAAAATGATAAATTCAGCATTTATATAGGAGAATTACTCTTTCCCCTGCTAGTATAATGGGGTTGGAGGATCCCTATTAATTAGAGACACACAGAGATTCTTCATTAACAAATATGCTCAGTTTAAAATCACCTACCTGACCTCACCCTTGATTATTCATACCTCTCTGATCACTGGTTTACAGACTGACACCTAGACAATCATTAGGTGATGTTTTTGAGCCGATGGAGGCTAACTTGCAGTTCAGCAGAAGAATAACGTCAGCTTGGATCTGCTCAATGATTGCCGAACGAGCCAACCACTTAGTCATCCCACAGTTAATTAATGATCTGAGTGTCATTTTATGTCCATGATTTCTATATACAGTTTACATAAATTCAATTTAAACAAATAATGAAACCATTAGGGTTCATTCACACTATGCACTGTATTAAAGCTTGTGTATGTGAATGGTCTGGCAGCGAACTTTAATGCAAGAAATAAAAAGTGACCTCTTTTTGTATACAAAGTGAACCACAAAGTACGGCATGTAAGCTGTGATGCTTTATAATAATGCTATGGAGTGCATTCAAAATGAATGGCACCTCAGTGTGATTTGTACATTAAAGTGCATTGTGGTACCATGCATTAAAGTGGTTGTAAAGGCAGAAAGTTTTTTTTATCTTAAAGAGGTTGTAAACCCACATAATAATAAAAAAAAAAAAGAAAACCTGCAAGACAAAGGCATAATGAGCTAGTATGCATTACATACTAGCTCATTATGAAATACTCACCTTTGAATGAAGGCCTTCTGGGTTCACAGACTCAGGAGCTGTGATTGTCAGGAGTCGCGATGACGTTACCCTCACACATACGCGTGGGAGCCGCTGGTCACGGCACAGGACCCTGAAGAAATGGCACGGGCGACCGCTCCTTCAGTGCGCATGCGTCAATGAAGTAGTTTAGGAGATATTTACAGTACCTACAGGTAAGTCTTATTATAGGCTTACCTATAGGTACAAACAAACCAGTGGAGTTTGCTTCTTCTTTAAAGTGGTTGTCAAGTCATGACAACCACTTTAAACTACAGGTAAGCCTATAATAAAGCTTACCTGTAGGTCCCAGGAATATCTCCTAAACTTGCACCATTTATGAGATATTCCCTGTATCTGCATGTCCCGATGTCTTCGGCACATGCGCACTGAAGTATCGGCTCTAGGGTGCCGTTTCTTCAGTTATTGTGCCATACCCAGCCACTCCCGCACGAATGCGAGTGACGTCAGAGCAGCTCTGGCCAATCACAGTTCAGGCGCCTGTGCTGTGATTGGCCAGAGCCCGCGATCCCAGAAGAAGACAGACAACAGGCGGTTTAACCTTAAACTGCGTAGAGGGTTTTTTTACGGTAAGAGCAGTGAGGATGTGGAATTCTCTTCCATAAGCAGTGATTTCTGCTGGGAGTATAGATCTTTTCAAAAAACTATTAGATCTGCACCTAAGGGACCACAACATTGAGGGATATACAATGTAATACTGATATTAAAACACACACATAGGTTGGACTTGATGGACTTGTGTCTTTTTTCAACCTTTGTTACTATGTAACAACATGACGGTGGTCACAGTGGCGCTCAGGGGTCACTGCAGCAGGGTCGATCTAAGGTATTTCATAATGAGCAAGCATGCGGTGCATACTAGCTCATTATGCCTTTGTCTTGCTGGTGTTTTTTTTTTGGGACTCTACCTCCTGATTGGCTGAGACACAACAGTGGCACCATTGGCTCCCGCTGCAGTCAATCAAAGTCAGTTAGCCAATCAGGACAGAGAGGGGGTGGAGCCGAACCGTGGTTCCGTGTTTGAATGGATGCACAGAGCTGTTACTCAGCTTGGGTACCCTATAGCAAGCTGCTTGCTATGAGGGCACTCAACAGGAGGGAGGGGCCAGGAGCACCGAAGAGGGACCCGAAAAGAGGAGGATCTGGGCTGCTCTGTACAAAACCAACAGCACAGAGAAGGTAAGTATAACATGTTTATTATTTTTAAAGAAAAAAAAAATGAGACTTTAGTATCACTTTAAGGCAATGCATAAGTGTGAATAGACCCTTACATTCAGCTTAGCAATAAGTAGACGTCAATGAAATATAAACATATTGCTTTTAACCTCCCTCAAGGGACCTATTTAACCACTTGCCAACCGCCAACTGCTATCTGATGGCGTGCTCACTGTGTTGGGGGGGGGCCAGGGAGCGGGTAGGGCGGACTCGATCTCCGCCGACTACCCACGATGGCCCCCCCGCAGTGAAAGAACGGAGGTCCATGTAAGTAAACACGGATCTCTGTTCTGTTAGAGGGGGAATGGCTGTGATCACAGGCTTCCTGTATATGGAAGCCGTGATCACTCCCTTCCCCCAGCCAGGCCAGCCCACACACAGTTAGAACACGCCCAGGGAACACAGTTAACCCTTAGAGCGCCCCCTCCAGGTTAACCCCTTCACTGCCAATGGCATTTACACAGTAATCAGTGCATTTTTATAGCACTGATCACTGTATAAATGTCAATGGTCCCAAAAAAGTGTCAGAATGGTCCGACATGTCCGCTGCAATATCGCAGTACCGCTAAAAATCGCAGATCGCCGACATTACTATTAAAAAAAAAAATAAAAAAATCCCTGAAATGAATTCTCATCATCTGTAAACGCGGCAACTTTTGCGCAAACCAATCAATAAATGCCAATTGCGATTTTTTTTTTTACTAAAAATATGAGGAAGAATATAAATCGGCCAAGCCCGATGGAAAAAAAATTTATATATTTTTTTGGATTTGTATTTTAGCAAAATGTAAGAAATTTGTTTTTTTTTTTGCAAAATTGTCGCTCTTCTTTTTTTTATAGCGGTGATCAGAAATGATGCAGAGGTGATCAAATACCACCAAAAGAAATCTCTATTTGTGGGGGAAAAAAAGGACGCAAATTTAGTTTGGGTACGTTGCACAACCGCGCAATTGTCAGTTAAAATGACGTAGTGCCGAATCGCAAAAAGTGCTCTGGTCCTAACGTGGAAAATCCTTCCGGGGCTGAAGTGGTTAAAGCGATATTAAATCTAAAAACAAGCATTTATTATATTGTAGCTAGTTTTCCTTCTTTCTTCTTTTTTTATATCCAGTCAGTATGTATGTTGTTTTTCAAAAGAACAAGCTCTCAAGCAGAATGTATCAATTACAGTGATGAGACAAACCAAACCATTTACGAATGACGGGGGTGCTTACAATGATCAGCTTTTATGTATTGATCTAAAACCTTCATCACAAAAGGAAAAAAATGTTTGCTGTAACTGCCTATAAAACATTATCACTGGCAAGTTGTGCACTAGCAGAACACTTGAAGCTCAAGTTCTAGTTGACACTTTACCAATTTGTATCAAATTAGCGTGGCAAGTCTCTAGCAAGTGCAAGGTTACAGTGGGGAGTCTACAGCAAGAGCTCTGCAAGTCTACAGCATGACAATTCAGCCACGGTGCCCCCTGTGGTGGGATGACTATTGCACACTATAACTGAACCCAAACTTGCAGAAGGCTTGCAGAATGTTTGCAAAGAAAGTTGATCTGGAGTCATGCAATATGGACTTGCTGCAATTATGCAACACATTTGTGAAGCCTGTCAAGTCTAGCAATAGTTTAGCAAGTCATTTTCAAACTTGCAGCACAATTGCTTGCTATCTGTGCTAATAAAGGAGGTGTGTTACTGGCCAGATCCTCAGGTGAAAATAGAGGGGGAAAAGCCTAAAAAAAAGAAAACTAATGTTGCCACCACATCTAGTGATTGGTAAGCTGCAATAAATGACATTTTTGGTTTTGGATTTAATACTGCTTAAACATTTTAATCTGGTTTAGATTTTGGACTGCTGTTTATAATGAGTTGGTTGCTGCCTGCATGCTTGCTTTCTGAATTAGTTTCATTGTAAAAATACAGCTTATAGGTGTCCATGTTGCTCTGCACTATTTTTATTTTCAGGGCAATTTTATTCCATTATTTTTAGGGAGGCAAACAGCACAACACAACACCATGTGACCATTGACGCAGAAAAAAGTCTGCTAAAACGTGTTAAAGGGGCTGTAGCAAAGCAGTTTTTTTTAGATACTAACACAGATGGATCCCCAGGCCAAACTTTTTTTTTTTAGTTTTGGATAGAGTTAGGAAAGGGGGAGGCGGCCTAGGGTTGCCACATCATCCCTTTAATCCAGGACACATATGGATTACACAGGTTCTGAGGCTAATATAATGCAGATAAGGCACCAAGTGAGTTTAATTACCACCTTAATCAGCCACAGAACCTGTGTAATTAATATGTGCCCTGGATTAAAGGGATGATGTGGCAACCCTAGGGAGGCCACATGTCAAGTTTTTATTACTGTGATTTTTCCCATTGCCATTGAGAAAGAAAGTGTTGGGAAGTCCATAATTTTAGAGTTGTCCCTAGAACAAGAGGTGAGGGGAAATCTTCTAATTCACTTGTTCTGGGGACAGCTGTCAAAGAGGGGAATTTTTCTCACTTGTGGAGTTTTCCCTGTAACTTCATGTTTTGGCTCTTGGACAGGAAGTGAAAAGAAATGTCCTCAATTGTACAAAGACAGCAAAAAAATTACCTGGTGGGGTAAAAATGTTTATCTATAGTAATATTTTGAGGCAGAATGGGGCCCTAGGCAAGGCATTCAATTGGACCCCACCATTCCTTTGAATTACATTAATAAGAATAGTATTAACCACAGAGAAGCGGCCCCATTTGCACTGCCTGTGCTGGCAACTTTGACCAATTGTGCTTAGGGTTGCCACATCATCACTTTAATCCAGAACACATATGAATTACACAGGTTCTGAGGCTAATTGAATGCAGATAAGGCACCAAGTGAGTTTATTTACCACCTTAATCAGGCACAGAACCTGTGTAATTTATATGTGTCCTGGATTAAAGGGATGATGTGGCAACCCTAGTTGTGCTATCCCCCTGGTTTACTGCAGGAGCATGAAAGATGTATATGAGCCACCTAAATATACATTACACCCTGTTCTACTGCCTATGTTGCTCTGTGGCTCTGTATAAAAGTGCCAGTTCACTCTTTATGTGTGCTTATACTGAATCTGCTGTTGTGACATACACCCGATCAGTCATACAATTATCACCACAGACAGATAAAGTGAATGCAGCACCCTCTACCATAGATAGGTGCTTAGAGATTTTTGTGTTAGGTGAGGCACATTTAGTAAGGCCTGATTGTTTTGATTCTGGGTCAAAGAATAGCATAGGGAGTGACTGGTGACTGTAGGTAGTGACACCCCTTAGTAACCCCTCCTTTCTGGTTCAGAAAGTTCTGGAACAAAGGGTGGGGAAAAGGAGGGGAAGCTTCCTGAGGTATGTTTAGGTGCTCTGACCAATCCCCAACCTGGATTGGCAGGGGACAGGCCTCCTTATATACCTGGGTTCAGCCCAGTCGGGGAGGAGATTTTAGGTGGAAGAGATGAAGATGGTAAAGTGTGGAGGCTGTCAGGTCCTGGAGGGAGCCCCTAGTCTGGAGGAGGGGGGGGTGACCTCGGCCTGGGAGAGCTCGGGTGCATCCAGGAGGAGATTGAAATCCTGGAGGAGAGGCACAAGGGAGAGAGCGGAAGAGGACCGCGGGAGAAAGCACTATCAGAGAGATCTCCGGGAGGAGCTACAAGTGTCAGATGTTGGTGAGTAATGCACACCCTGGAAAGCTGGAAGAGGCACTTTGGGGCTCTACGGCAGCTGGTTCTTTGCTCATAGCAGAGGGAAGACCTGAGTGATCAACGGCATTTGATCACCAGGGGCGTACCTAGAGCATTTGACATTGGGGGGCGCAGTGCTGGCTGGTGTTTTTTTTGGGGGGGTGGTCGGCAAACAACCACACCCCCCAGGTGGTCTGTGGCGGTGGCACTATCACCCCCGCTCGCTTGCTTACTCCATCTAGGTGCCGGGTGCCAGGCAGTGGCTTTGGTGTCCTCTCCTCCAGCACGGTGGACCCCATCTAGGTGGCGGACTGCTGGCAGCAGCTCAGGTGTCCTCTGCTCCAACACGGCGGCTTCCGCCGTGCCTCTGCTATCTCCTCCTCCTAGGCACTAGGCATGCAATAGGATCGCCTGCCGTTTTGGCCAATCGGGAAACAGGTCTCATGACCCGCTTCCTGATTGACGGGGAGGAGATTTAGTGTGAAAATAGCGAATATTCATGCACTGTTGTAACACACCTGGGTGGGCTAAGAGCACACTCTCTGCGCCTGAGCCCACCCTTGTTTTGAAGCCTATTATAGTCTCTGGCTCTAATCACGTGCTTCAAAAAAAGACCACCTCCCATTGGAATCCATAGTCCAGCGCCCTATATGTAGATCAGGGGGCTGGATGCATGGATGAGGGGGATGGATCCTATATTTGGCAACCCCCCCACCCCCGGGGACAGATCCCATATGGACAGCCAGGCCCCTCCTTTGCAATAATGGCACTGGCCTGACTGGTGGCTTCACTAGGGTTGGTGTCACCTGGTGCAGTAAAACATGATGTCAACCCCCCCACCTATTTTCGGGCCTGTAGCCTGGCTGGCAGCCCAGTGTTGGAGCTTGTTGGCATGGATTGCAGTGGTCAGTGAGGCATACAGGCAGTATTATGGCTAGAGGATAGCAGGTTAGGTACTTCCTAATGACTCAGTCCCTAGGAACAGTAATGGATATTGCCAGGCACTCTTACCAGACCCAATGAAACTGACATTCACTCACTTTGGGTTGCCCAGGACGACTCTGGTCAATAGTGTATCATGTCTGTACCCTAGCATTGGCTCAGTCTTTCTCTCTCTGGTGGTGCTAGGCAGCAACGGGGCTCTCTCTCTGGTGGCGCTGGGCAGCGCGGCTCCCTCTGGTGGTGCTGGGCAGAGTAGCTATCTCTGGTGGCACTGGGCAGTGTGGCTCTCTGGTGGTTTTGGGCAGTGTGGCTCTTTGTGGTGGTGCTGGGCAACAGCATGGCTCTCTCTCTCTGGTGGTGCTGGGCAGCATGACTCTCACTGGCGGTACTGGGCAGTGTGGCTCGCTCTGGTGGCGCCGGGCAGTGTTGCTCTCTCTGGTGGTGTGGGGCAGCGTGACTCTCTTTGGTGGCGCTGAGCAGTGTGGCTCTCTCTGGTGGCGCTGGGTAGCGTGGTTCTCTCTGGTGGCGCTGGGAAGTGTGGCTCTTTCTGGTGGTGCTGGGCAGCAGCGTGGCTCTCTATGGTGTTGCTGGGCAGCAGTGTGGCTCTCTCTGGTGGCGCTGGGCAGGTTCTCTGGTTTCGTTGGGCAGCCTGGCTCTCTCTCTCTGTCTTCCGCCCAGCACACTCCTCTCTTTCTTTGTCTTGTTGCACTTACTCCCTCAGATTTTTCCCAGGTTGCAGTCTCGATCTCTCTCTCTCTACATCTCTCTTGATCGAACTGTAGTCTGCTCCCTGTGGAGAATGGGGCCGCCGATCTTCTGGGACTACATGTCCCATGATGCTCCCCTAGTCTCATTTGATTAGCCTGCCATTGTGGCCAATGGGGAAGGAACAGAGCAAGAATCTGGGCGGGGAACCTGGTGAGAGCCATTGTCTCTTCTCCCTGACAGGAAAAAGGAGGGGCGAGCGGAGGAAACCTCTGACAGCCCGCACCTCACTTTTCACCTGTCACAGCGCTGCAGAGACGGCGCTGGCCTAACACCGCCCCCAATGTGTGGCCCGCCCCCCCCATTGGTATGTCACTGCATGTAGTCTGAACCAATAGAAGAGCTACTGTAGCTCATATTGCTGAAAAAGTTAACGCTGGTTCTGTCAGGTGTCAGAACACACAATGCTATGCCGTTTCTTGTGTATTAGGCTGCATAGCCACGGACTGGTCAGAGTGCCCACGCTTACAATGGGCACGTGTGCATCAGAATTGGACCCTGGAGCCATGGAAAAAGGTGGCCTGGTCTTATGAACTCAAGAATGGTTTGATTTACACAACAATGAGTTTCAGATGTTGACTTGGGCCTCTAAATTCTCCAGATCTCAATCTAATTGAGCATCTCTGATGTACTGGAAAAACAAGCCCACGGAGGCCCCACTTCACAACTTATAGGAGTTAAAGTGTTTGTTAACCTCCCTGGCGGTATGACTGAGTCTGGAATTTATTGCTGAAAGTGGTACAATTATTTTGCATGAAAATTTGGCGTTTTATATTGTAGGCCTGTAATTCTTAGGAATAACTCACTTAAATCTGTCCAAACAACAGTCTAGTAGACATCCCGGGTATGAAAAAGTTTGAAAAATGAAATCATAAATTATAATATAATAAATAACTAAAAATAATTATCAAAAATAATAATATAATAGTAATAAAATTTATTCAATAATGTAATCAAACCAAAAACGCAGAAATTTGCTCATTTGCAGAATTGTCGCTGTCGTCACTTTCAGTTTCTGATGATAAATTTCCTCAAAATTCAGTATCACTCAATTCTGCAAATGATTCTTATTTACTATCGCTGTTTTCTAGCTGATCAAAAACCACTTTTGACGTAAAGGGACACTTTTTGGTTGCCATGGACATTCTCATGTTTCCAGGCAGAAAGAATGACATTTATTATATAAAAGTGCATGCAGGGCTCTGGGCAAACCACTAGGGACAAAGGGAATGTGTAATGATTTCATACAGTAATGTAATCTATAAGATTACAGTGTACTGTATGTGCTGTGTGTGTTTCACTTTTTGAATTTCCCGCCGGTCTCCGTCCCCGTGCGACGCGACGCTCGCAGGGAACGGAGCCCGGCACACAGAGGCATCGGAGCGGCGGACACAGCCCACAGACACGGCGGGGGACATTGCTGGATCCAGGGGACAAGGTGAGTAGCGCTGCCTGGATCCAGCGATGCAAGCCCGAGTGTGGCTCGGGGTTACCGCTCTTGGTACTGAAAATCCACCCCGAGCCACACTCGGGAATACCGCCAGGGAGGTTAAGCCACTTTATAAAAACTTCCCATCCGCTCTGTATTATAACAAGAAGTTGCCCTGTGTCTGCGTTATAACATATATATATACTTCTCTGTATAGATATCACACCTTCTTACTAGGATCAGTTGTCATTTTACAGCTTTTCTCTCTCAGCTCAGAAGTCCTGAGGGTGGGGCTGAGCACCACTGCTGATGTCAGCTGGAAAGACAGAGCCGTGCTGTGATATATATATATATATATATATATAAATATTTCTGATACAACGCTGACACCGGGTGAACTTCTTCTTCTAATACAGAGGGATAGGAGCTATAGTCTGCATAGACTAGGAGCTCTCAGGATAAGCAATATAAAAGGGGAGTCAGCACTCGGGGAGGAAGTCATGACCTGGCATTATCAAACAGATATTTTAGAGCATACAGAGGGATAATTTAATAATCAGAAGCACCATGCTGCTAATTGCACATTGAAGAGACAGGAGCAGCATTTTTTTGTGGGTTTACAAACGCTTTATTAACCTCCCTGGTGGTAATCCCGAGTGTGGCTCGGGGTGGAATTTCAGTACCATTAGCGGTAACCCCGAGCCACACTCGGGATTGCATCGCTGGATCCAGGCAATGTTACTCACCTTGTCCCCTGGATCCAGCGATGTCCTTCCGCGGTGTCAGCGTGTCTGTCCGCTGCCAGATGCCTCTGTGTGCCGGGCTCCGTTCCCTGCGAGCGTCGCGTCGCACGGAGAAGGAGACCGGCGGGAAATTCAAGAAGTGAAACACACAGCACACATACAGTACACTGTAATCTTATAGATTACATTACTGTATGAAATCATTCCGCATCCCCTTTGTCCCTGGTGGTTTGCCCAGAGCCCTGCATGCACTTTTATATTATATATCACATTCACACTTTCTGGCTGGAAACTTGAGTACGTTTATAACAACCAAAAAGTGTCCCTTTACGTCAAAAGTGGTTTTTGATCAGGTAGAAAACAGCGATAGTAAATAAGAATCATTTGCAAAATTGAGTGATACTGATTTTTGGTGAAATTTATCATCAGAAACTCAAAGTGACGACAGTGACAATTCTGCTAATGAGCAAATTTCAGTGTTTTTGATTTGATTACATTATTGAATAAATTGTATAATTATTATATTATTATTTTTGATAATTATTTTTAGTTATTTATTATATTATAATTTGATTTTATGTTTCAAACTTTATCATATCCGGGATGTCTACTAGACTCTTGTTTGGACAGATTTAAGTGAGTTATTCCTAAGAATTACAGGGCTAAAATATAAAACACCAAATTTCCATGCAAAATAATCGTACCGCTTTCAGCACCAAAAATCTGACATAATCATACCGCCGGGGAGGTTAAAGGATTTTCTGCTAATGACTTGGTGCCATACCAAAGCATACCATCAGAGGTCTAGTGGAGTCAATGCCTCAATGGGTTATGGTGGGTTGTTACAATGTGATCGCTGAACGTGTAAATTGTATAGTGTGTTGATAAAATGTTAGCCAGTACTGTCTTGGGTTATTTAACCGTCAAATGGCGGCGGAGCGGTACGGCTCTCGTTCCGGGTGGACGTCATATGACGTCGCCCCTTTAAGCCGTGTCACCGACGGGGGTGAACAGCCATTGGTTATGGCTGTTTACCATGTGATCGGCCGTGACACAAATGGCACTCTTCCCGCATTCGCACGGTGCATGCACGAGATCGGGAGCGCGCTGCGCGTGCGCGTTGGTTGCGCCGTGTTCCCAGGGAACACTGCCTGTCACCTACACTGGTATCAGCTGCCGGCCGGTGGCTGTTACCTTGTGATTGGCTGTGATCTACTTCACAGCCGATCACATCCAATGTAAGCAGAGCGGTAACTCACTGTTACCAGCTTTTCTCTCCTCACACAGTTTCCAGTGTCCGGAGAGAAGAGCTAGGATCAGTGAGTTACTGATTTGTAAAGCATCAAACACAACCTCTCACTTTACCCCTGCCGCCCCCAATGCTCCTGTCACCCAACAGTTACCTCATCTGCCCCCATAAAGTGCACCTGTCATCATAAAGTGCATCTGTCATCATAAAGTGTACCTGTCATCAGACTGCCATCATAAAGTGCACCCATCACCTGTCGGTGACCGTGGCATGTCACCCATCAGTGACCACCGCCAGTCATCCATCAGTGACCACCGCCAGTCACCCATCAGTGACCACTGCCAGTCACCTGTCACCCATCAGTGACCACCGCCAGTTACCCATCACCAGTCAGTGATTACCGCCAGTCACCCGTCACGCATCTGTGACCACCGCCAGTCAGCCGTCACGCATCTGTGACCACCACCAGTCACCCGTCATGCATTAGTGATCACCGCCAGACACCGGTCACCCATCAGTGACCACCACCAGACACGCGGCACCCATCAGTGACCACCGCCAGTCACCCATCAGTGCCCACCACCAGTCACCCATCAGTGACCACCACCAGACACCCATTACCCATCAGTGACCACCACCAGACACCTGGCACCCATCAGTGACCACTGCCAGTCACCCATCACCTATCAGTGACCTCCACCAGACACCCATCAGTGACCACCACCAGATACCCGGCACCCATCAGTTACCACCGACAGTCACCCATCAGTGACCTCCACCAGTCACCCGTCTTCCATCAGTGACCACCACCAGTCACCCATCAGTGACAACCACCAGTCACCCGTCACCCATCAGTGACCACCACCAGTCACCCATAAGTGGCCACCACCAGACACCCGTCACCCATCAGTGACCACCACCAGAGACCCATCAGTGACCACTGCCAGTCATCCATCACATATCAGTTACCACCGCCAGTCACCCATCACCTATCAGTGATCACCGCCAGACACCCGTCACCCATCAGTGACCACCGCCAGTCACCCGTCACCCATCAGTGACCACCGCCAGTCACCCATCGGTGACCATCGCCAATTACCTGTCAGTGACCATTACACCCATGAGTAAACATCACCTGTAAAAGTCTCACACATTTGGCATCGCCATACTCAGGAGGAATATGTACATGCTATGTGTTGGAAATATCATATAAATGGACAACTTTGTGTAAAAACAAAAGCTTTTTCATTTTTTTCCCACATTTTCCAAAGACTACTCGAAAAAAAAATGATATGTTCAAAAGACTCACTATGCCTCATAGATTATACGTTGGGGTGTTTGCTTTCCAAAATGGGGTCATTTTGTGGGCAATTCCATTGTCCTGGTGCTCCAGGACCTTCAAAAGGTTAATAGGGGGTTGAGAAATGAGATGTGTAATTTATGCTTGTAGAACGTCTGAAGGTGCTAGTTCAATGTTGGGCCTCTGTATGTGGTCAGGCTATGTAAAAGTCTCACACATGTGGTATCGCCATACTCAGGAGGAATAGCAGAATGTATTTTTGGGTGTCATTTTTTGCTATGTACATGCTATGTGTTGGAAATATCTTATAAATGGACAACTTTGTGTAAAAAAAATGTGTTTTCATTTTTTTCACACATTTTCCAAAAATAACTGGAAAAAAATGAACCGTTCAAAAGACTCATTATGCCTTATAGATTATTTGTTGGGGTGTTTGCTTTCCAGAATTGAGTCATTTTGTGGGCAATTCCATTGTTCTGGTGCTCCAGGGCCTTCAAAAATGTGATAGGTCGCCATGACATTAGATGTGTAATTTATGTCCCTAGAATGCCTGGCGGTGCTCCCTGCATGTTGGGCCTCTGTATGTGACCAGGCTGTGAAAAAGTCTCAGACATGTGGTATCGCCATACTCAGGAGGAGTAGCAAAATGTGTTTTGGGGTGTAATTTGTGGTATGCATATGCTGTGTGTGAGAAATAACCTGTTAAAATTATAATTTTGTGAAAAAAAAAAAGAAAAAAAATCTTCATTTTGCAAAGAATTGTGGGAAAAAATGACAACTAAAAAAAATTCACCATGCCTCTTACTAAATACCCTGGAATGTCTTCTTTCCAAAAAGGGGTCATTTGGGGGTATTTGTACTTTCCTGGCTTGCTAGGGTCTCAAGAAATTAGATAGGCCGTCAGTATATCAGGTGTGATCAATTTTCAATGATTGGCACCATAACTTGTAGACTCTATAACTTACACAAGAACCAAATAATATACACTTATTTGGGTTATTTTTACCAAATATAGGTAGCAGTATACATTTTAGCCAAAATTTACAAAGAAAAATTACTAATTTGCAAAATTTTATGACAGAAACAAAGAAAAAGGCATTTTTTCACAAAATTTTCAATCTTTTTATATTTATAGCACAAAAAATAAAAAAACCCTAGTGATTAAATACCACCAAAACAAAGCTCTATTTGTGTGAAAAAAGGACGCAAATTTCATATGGGTACAGTGTTGCATGACTGAGTAATTCTCATTCAAAGTGTGATAGTGCTGAAAGCTGAAAAATGGCCTGGACAGGAAGGGGGTTTTCGTGCCCAGTACTGATGTGTTTAAAGAAACTTTTCAGCTTCTTCGAAGATATCGTTGGACCATGTTTCAGCCATTTCCTTTATCATTGGACAGTAGAATGATATTTCCACTGTGCATATCACAATTCTAGCAGTTTTAGCTTGTTCAGATATTTGCATTTAAATTTATAGGAAAACCCCAGTAGGCATTCCCCCATCCACTCTCATCCAATATACCAAAAAATAAGAGCTCAAATACAGCACAGTCATGCTCTTCAGTGCCATAGCTATCGAATGCATGGAGTTTGAGAAGAAGAATTCTTCTGCATTAGTTACCATTTGGGCTGCAAGATGTATGCAGTACTTAGCAGGCTATACCCAACAATTGAGGATGTTTGGGAGAGGGCTGGTGATTAATAAAATAATGGAGAGACCACCCATGAAATATTTGCCTTGAGCTCTGACCACAGTACATTTGTCCTAGTTGCTAATCCAGTGGGGATCCTAACAATGAGTCATACTGGATAAAGATATCCAAAGGCCACCAGGGAGCTGTAAAGTACATAAATCAATGTATACATTACATTAGTACTCACATGAATCATTTATGTCACACTGAGCTTGACAACGGGGTCCTACATGGCTCCAAAATATTGTACGGATGGATAATAAATAGCAATAATGAGTTACAATTTTTGAAAAGTGGAGGTATGCTGGCAAAGTATTTGATTTGTTTCTGCTACAATTGTAGTTGGTTGCTACAGCACAAAGTCAGATCCAACAAGGTGTGCAGAGAGAGTATGCTGATAGCGTGGACTTGCCAGTTCTGGCATTTACCATTAGGGGTGCTATGGTAAAAAAAGCTGGTGCAGGCTTCTTTTGGCTGTTCAGTCTCATACAATCCTAGTTTAAACTGTATCTAAAGAGAAAAACATGTTTTTTTTAAGCTTTGGCTAGAGTGGGGAAGGGGTAGAACATCTTTGAAGTTTTTATTATTGTCCAAGACTGAAATTTTGCAGTTACAGAGAAATCTTCCAATGGGGACAACTGTTTGAGTGATAACAGACTAAAGCTGGCTATATAGTGCAAGATTCCTATCGTTCAGTACAATGGGCTGAAGGAAAGAAATCTATTGAATCCCTCATCCCCAGGCATTAGAATACCCCAACACTGGCTGCATCTGTTTGGATGTGTCTGCTGTTTGGCCTACAATTTTCCGCCTGGCTCCTTCGCTTTTCAGATTAAGGGACGGTTCACACTGCAGTGATGTGGGAACCCTGCGGATCCACTGCGGGTTCTCGCATCGCAAGTCTCCGGGCAGTATTACACAGTGCCCTATGTGGACTGTGGGGAGTGTCAATACAAAGCTAATGACACCCCCAAATCAGTTTGCAAATCGCAGTGCAAACTGCAAACTCGCACAGGAATTGGATCACCATGGTGTGAACACCCATGCGATCCAATTCTGACCCTGAGGAAAAAAAGGGTCCTGTGCGAGTTTGCTCCGATTGCAATGTGAATTCAGCCATATATTCTCTATGGCTGAATTTGCATCGCACAGAGATTACATGTGACTCACACTGCAGTGTGGAGCAAATCACATCCGATCTCTGAGATCAGACCAGTGTGAACCGGCCCTTAAGGGAGTGTACCAACAGGGCCACCTATGGCTTGAATTTCGCCTGGTTCATCAGGAACTGGATGAAATTTGCATTGTGTATCTGCTCGGTCATGGCAGCCTATTCATTTTAATGGGCTGCTGTGCCACGTGCTACGCACAAAAAAGGTGCATGCACCTTTTTATAAACGCAGGGAAATCACGCGGTCAAAAAGACCATACGGATTCCCTGCGGCCAGTTCATCAGGAACTGGATGAAATTTGCTTTGCGTATGGCCAGCTTAAAGCTCTGTTTACACTAGTGCGGGCCGTACGTCCTGTGTTTTGCTTGGGCACAGCTGCCCAATGGACTGCTGTGCCATGTGAAACGCACAAAAAAGAAGTAACCACCCTTTTAAAAATGCGACCGCAGGGAAATCGCATGGTCTTTTTGACCATGCGGTTCCCGCACCCACGATCGAGCTGCGCGCTGAGATGGGTTGGGGTGCCATTCAGAATGAATGGCAGCCCCTCAATCTTGCAAGAGCAGTGTGATTTGGCTGCGGGTGCGAGAATCTATGCAAATCCTGTACCTGAAACCGGAACGCACTAGTGTGAACCGAGCCTAAGAGGGGATTTACCCTTACTTTGGACTGAGCTCAAATCACTTGCTGGTGTGTCTATCAGACAGGAAGTTAAGAGAAATATGGCAAAATGGGACAGCAAACAAAGAAAAAAAATTTAGGGATTTTACCAATTCCTCTAATCTATCCAAAATTAGAAAACAATTGACTTTAAATGCACTTTAAAGCTCTTATAAAGTCAATACACATTGTGCACTTGTTCCCTACAAGGTCCTGAGCTATCAGAGGGGCCAATGAGTGTACTTATTCTTTCATCTTGGCAAAGTTTGGTTGCAGAATTAAATGTTGGGTGGCACGATTTATTTGGCTGTTTTTTTTCCCCCTGTCTGGCCCAGCTCTCTGCAGTCCTGTGTTCATTTGGTTTCCAAGGTACGCGTTAATCGTAGCACAGAATTCCATCTAGAAAGGGTTAACTGCTGTGTAGCCGCTGTAGTCGGCAGCATTTAATCTCATTCATTTGAATGGAGCTGTGTGGCACTCCAGCACAGAGTAAGGGCTTAGCCCCATACTGAATAGAAGCCTTAGTGTGTATTCTGGCAGCCGCCTGGACGCTGCAAACTAACTGCATTTGGTGACGTAATTCGTTCCTTGTTTTTATACCCCAGTGCAATTTGTTTCACATTGTAAGGGGAAAAAAGGAGATTTTTAAGGACAGACTGCTGGTCTGAAATCTTGTAGAAGAAAGGCAGATTGGCCCAGCGTCTCTTCACGTCTGAATGAGTTTTATAAAGCATAAATCACTCATTAAGAGAGAATGTGCTCAGCAGAGTCTCACCGTGGATTAATAATTTGTGTGATTCAAATTTGGGCACTGTACGCTGCAGAGTTTGTTCCTGCAGAAAAAGAACATGTGACGGGGGTCATACTACTTTCATCATTTGCTGCCAGCTGTCCCAGGTGGCAAGGGACAGCTTTTCTAAACCTGGCCCTGGAAATGTTCAGCCCTGAAACTGTCCAGGGTTTGACCAAATGCAATTCTGATTTCCAGGATCCTGTCCCTCTCACCCTTTTTCATCTTCTGGGCTTTCTTTTAAAATGGTTGTAAATCCTCTCATATACCCAGCGAAGTGACTGGCCTGGTGATAAACAGAGATGAAACAAATTGTCCTACATAAGTTTTACTTGTTTATCTGCAGTGTAGGCATGCACACAGGGCATGCCAGGTGTGTGCACACCCTAATCCACTAGTGCTGCGCAGATCCCCCCCTGCTGTTTGGCTGCAGAGAAAGGGACTGGGGAATCTCTTAGTCCTTAGTCCCTTTCTCTGTCTAAAAAGTGAGACATCAGGGGTCTGTTTAGAGCCCTGATATTTCACCAAAGCCCCCTAATTGGGCTCCTAAAAAATGCACAAAAAGAAAAATACGAAATTATTGTAAATAAAATAATAAAAGAATAAAATGGTAAGTAATAATAAAAATAAACTACCGATACCAATTTCTGCCCTACTGACATCATCCGCAGACCTAGTGACACTGTCCATTGCCCTACTGCTATATATATATATGTGTGTGTGTGTGAGAGCTTTGGGGTGCACACCCTAATGCAATAGGCTGTGCACACCTATGATCTGCAGTCTTCTCTTCCCTTCACCCCTTCAAAAGTGCAGATTGTGTTAAAATCCTTCTCCATCTGTCAGCAGCACAGAGGGGTTGGAGAGCTTCTGTTACATTGTGTGAGAGCTGTTTGGAGGAAAGACAGACATCCCCCTCTGCACAGCAAACAGGGGCGAAAGAGGTAAACCTTAACTCTGGGCAGATATATACGACAAAACATGATTGCTGCTTTGTAATCATGAATACATCATTAAATCTATTTTTAAATGCACACAATGAAAGTATCTAAATTTGACCTGGTATTAGCCTCTTGCAGCCCATGTACAGCAGAGCTGGAATGTGAAAGGAAGAAGCAGTACAAGGAGCCAGTTTATGTGTTAACAAGGAGCATGCTGATAGAATGAGAAGGCAGAGAGACAGAGAGATGAGCTCATCAGTGTGCTGCTTCTCCTATTACAGTCCAGTTACAGGCTGGGACAGATGCAGGATAACCTGGGCTCCGCTGAAGAGGTTGAATGATGTTGGTTGTTAGACTGAGGACATCTAGTGGCAGAAAAAAAGTACTGTGAGCGAAATCTCTGGAAAGATGGTGAACATTACAACAAAAGCTGGTTTGGTTATTTTATCTTTTATGGGGCTATCCTATTTTATATTGTTATTTTTAACAGGAGTTCTGCTTTAAATTTCTTTTGCTGGCCAGTAGTTTGTGGGAACTGTGTCTCTCCCCCACTGGAAAAGTGACAGGTTTTCTTGTAGGAGCGCTCCACCTGTTAAAACTCACCTTCTGCATGCTCTCCTGCCACATCAATGCTCTGTCAGCTTCTTCAATAAATACCCAGTGCTTCCAGGTATGGGAGGGTGGGTGACCTCCTCATTTCAAGATGCAGAACTTAAGTCAGGTAGACCAAATTGTCAGGCCTGAACACTATTACCTGGTGAGGAGGAGAAAGTGACATTAAGGTAAATTTTTTTAAATAACACTTACCTGCTCTGTGTAACAATATTGCACATAATAGAAGCTTTTTTTCCTCTACTTGCAGTCTTTGCTTACTCTTTAGGCTCTTGCTCTCTTTGGGTGCCTCCTGTAGCAAGCTGGGTGCTGAGGGGCACCTGTGAGTCCTGTGCTGAGCAGTGTGCATTCATAGACATACACAGCATTGGCAAGCCACGCCCCTGTTCCTATCACAGAGGTTTGACTTGTGGCAACAGGAGCCTATGGCTTTGCTTCCTTCAGTTTTTCCTGTGAAAGCGGAAAGTGATAGGAGTGACACCGGAGATAGTGCTGGAGAGGTGACATGGGGCCAGGCAAGTGTTAACCCTTCTCCGACACCAAGGGAAGCACACTGGACAGCACAATGCTAAACTTATACAGAGAAAAACTGTAGTTATTGAAGAATTTTTTTTTTACTACTACACATTAAGTAGGAACATAGCTTCATAGGGAAATATAAGGTTGGAGTTAAGTCTAATTTAAATGTAACCTGTCCCAAGAAAAATTTAGGGGGGTTGCCATTTCTGTATTCACTGTTAAAGTGCTAGTTTGAGGGCCAAGGTGATAAAGCCATAGTAAAAGTTCTAACTCCAGATTTGTGTCTTTGTTTCAGATCATTGCCTAAGAAAGTATTGAAATCTTTAAAGCCCAACTCCAGATAACATTTTTTTCCCCATGCCTACACTGCATGGATTAACTGCTTGTTTTGTCTATGGGTGAACACAGCGCCTATACTCCCCCGATCCTTCAATCATCTGGAAAACTGTGCTCCCCACGTCCAGCAGTGGACTGTTCCTGATGTCTTCACATCCAGAGCCGGTCTATGGGTGTGATGACGTCCGGAACAGTCCACCGTACAAGACAGGCTGGACCATGTGGGGGCAGGAGCCGAAGGGTCCTGTCTTGCGCTGGGAGAATTGGAGGATTGGGTGAGTATATTTTGGCTCTCTGAACTCGTAGACCAAAGTTAACCCATGCAGTGCAGGTTTAGCCCCACTCCATGGAAAAAAAAATGTTTGCCCAGAGTTCAGCTTTAAATCGGCACAATACCCGGACAGCAACCATTTGCAGTAAAAGTAGCAATGGCAGTCTAAATATTTTGTAAATACTAGATTTCTTCCTGATGGGCCATTCCTGCACACCGACTGTTTCCCACGCGACACCACCTGGGCTTGGTGATTGGCTGGTCACACATTGGCCATTGCATTGTGAAAGGGCAGGGGAAGAATGCATGTGTGTACCATAACCGGAAGTATTGCAGTTTTCTGTTGGGTGGCATCAGGGATCGAGGCATCAGGCCACAATGCTAACTGTACCTTAACTTACTAGAAGGTTCTTGAAGCATTGTGGGTAAAGAAGGGTTTTTTTTTTGTTTTGTGTTTTTAATAACAGGTTTATTTACATTGGATCTCCAACCAAACCTTTAATTTTATTTATTTGCAGTATTATAGGGAAAGGTTTACATTTTTAAAAAAAAAATTTATTTCAGATTTTGTTCCTGATGGATAGATTTACATTACTTCCTTTCATTGTACTGAAATCTTGCTAGCGGGGAAAGATTTGCCCTTATTTTCTGTCCTTTAAGCCATAGATAAAAAGATGTGTCACCAAGGACAGTGAGATATATCAGCTTGTTCTTGGTCATGTCAAGACAGGGACAGGTACCCACACTTACAGGAACCCAAAACAGCCAAGGGAAGTACATTACCCCACTGGGACAAGCTGCAATCTTTTCTCCATCTGGGCTGGTGTCTCACATGTGACAAAACACTCATTCCTTTTATTCCTGGTAGAAAGAATAGTTGGTTCCTTCTCACAAACATTCAAAACAAGCTGGAAAGCCTTTGCATGGGATTATGAGTCTTTCCGACAGCTGTAAACACTCACCATTATCCCCAGGGAAGCTCTATAGGACTCAATCCTCATCCAATTCTGGCAAACAGTCCATGAATTGGAGCATTGCTTGCAAGCAACAAATCCATGGATGGTCACCACAAGGCCAAAGCCTCAGTTTCCTTACCTAGGACAGATCTAATTTCCATAATAAACATTTGGGGTCCCTTGCAGTTTATTCACACACACAAGGCTCAATTTCCTCTTTGTCATTCCAATCCTCATTTTGCATAATTACAAGCCTTTATTCTTATGAAAATATCCCTCCTGATTTCCAAGGGAATCAGAATGGAGTTTGTTTTTCACCCTGGCCCTCCTTCATCAGGCGTATGAAGGGTAGGTAATGATTAATAGATCTGTTGTATTATCTATAAGGTTTGTGAAAAACTCCCTGTAAAGTTATCACCAGTCTATCACAATTAAAGTTTCCTAGAAGGTGTAAAATCACCAGATAAGTGTCAAAGTTTGGTAGTTATAATATTCTACTACATCGTATATTAAAATGGGCATGGGGTGAAAGAAGGTTAATATAAGGACAGATTCAGATATTTGCAAGTAGAAATATAATGTATATCTAGACCCAATATCTAAAATCTCATATAATCATTAACCAATTAATGTTGTTTCAACATTCAGTTTCGATTTGTAGTGTAGCGGTACCCCCGAAGGAGCTGCTGAATTAATATATTGACCCGGGCCTCCCTCTGATTATCCTGCAGCCAATCACCATGGATTTTCACACTGTCAGGTGCACACACACAATTCTGCTCGTTTTCCAATGACCAGTCTAGGGGATGAATTTTTGATGCTTTATTGTAGAACTTGGAGAAGGAAAGGTATTGGATACTCCAAATTAACTGATTCCAAGTGAGGATACCTTCTCTCTATCTCTGTACAGCAGACTGATCTCAGTGGTGCACTTAACAAACTGATCCTAATGAAACAAGTCCATCCGTAAGCAATAAAGGACAGCCGGACTTTGCTTCTTCAAGACACTAACCAGTGTCTCCTTTCTAACTCAGTATAGCAGACTACCAATGGCACTTTATGGCAGGCTGACTTTAGTGGAATAGGTCCCTTTCTAAGCAACACAGGATAAGCCAGACTCTGTTCTTCAAGACACTCACCAGTGTCTCCTTTCTAGCTGGCACACCCAACAAGTTGATTAAGAGGGCAGGGGAAATTCTAGCAACACAGTCTTAGGGATCCCTTCACGGGTCTGTACTCACACCTTATCCCGGGACAGTCGGTAGCCTCCTTCCAGCTTCCAAGCGACACTTTGCCACTGTGATATCAGACTGAATCCAAGGACGTACTCCCTCTGTCAGCTTCTAAAGAACTCTGGGCTGCAGTTTCAGCATCCAGGTAGGCCTTGACCAGGCCTAGCAACAGTCAGCCTTCATATTAGAGGCCCCATATCACACCAGAGGCCCACTATACATGAGTTCTCCATCATATCAAAGTCCCTTCTTCACATCAGTCTCCTCATAACATCAGCCCCCCCATCGCCATAGAGCCTCCTCATCTCACAGTGCCCCACCACAAGGACTCTCAATAATACAGTCCCTTCTTCATACCAGGACCCTACATTTTTGCTTCAGCAGTGCTGCAGAGAACAGGAGGTGGAGGCAGCATTAATTTTGTTGATGAAGATATTTTCGTTGACGAAATTAACACTATTTTAGTTAACTAAAGTACAACTAAAACAATTCAGATGACTAAAATACGGCTAAAACTAAAATGGAATTTTAGTCAAAAGACTACAACTAAAACTAAATTGAAATTTGATGTCAAATCTAACACTGGGTGGAGGAGGTCTGGAGGTCCCAGATTTCTTTCTTCTCCTGAATGGTGGGGGACAGCCTTGTAAGCTCTTTGGAGTCATGTGTTGTCATAGTGCTGGGGAGCTGGCCACCATCACCATATCAATGAATGAGGCTGTGCATCCTGGCCCTAGAGTGCCACTGGTTGTTATGGTGGCTGGCTTGCCCACAGCATGGCAAGTCATGACGCTGATCCAGGGCAAACTTGGTCCCGTGCTCGCTGCACCCTGGGGGAACCCAGATGACACCTACTGTAGGTTGAGAGACACTGAAATAGATAATATCTGGTAAACCTACCATAAAGGTCCTTGTGCAAACATCTATGGGGTAACAAAGGTCTGTCCATGTCTCCCAATTGTTGTCCTATGTTGTCACCCCTTGAAATGTACTACTGATAGAAACTACAAACCAGGGTCCTGATGTTCATTGCACAAGCATATTCTGCATTGTTACCAATGGATGCCCATCCTGAGGATTGACATGCAGCCGATGTATCTGTGATTGCATGTAATTAGAAAGCCATTGCAAAGGGTTTGCAAGAGATCAGTAGCACTGAGATGCAGCAAACAATGAAAAGAAGGGGAAAATACTAGTTTTGTAAAAGATAAAAAGAATGTGGCAGTTGTCTATGAAGCTCAATGCTTTAGTACAGGGTTTCTCACCTATGGTTCTTTCAGAGGTTGCTAGGGGTTCCTTGAGCAATGAAGCAGAAGCATTAGTCTCTTTGACCATCACATGTTTCAGATATATATTTGTAGATATAGTAATTTTGCCAGGGATTTCCTGAGACCAAAATGTTATCTCAACGGTTCCTGTGTGTTGAAAGGGTTGAGAAAGGCTGCTTTAGTAAATTCAGTTGTTTCCAGTCAGGACTTACACGTACAGTAACGTGTGTTGTCTTAGGGCCAGTGGCGGCTGCTCACATGGGGTGCAGGGGTACCGCCCCCCTAACCTCCATGCGCCCGGCCCCAAATCTCCATGCAGGGCGCCGAACGCATGGATTTCTATGGGTTTTTTTTTTAGAAGCACGTGATTAGAGCCTGAGCCCACTGAGCACTGCGCCCCAAGCCCACCGACTTGTGTGACATTAGCGAATTAATATTCGTTATTGTCTTCCTGCTTCTCCTCTAGGCCAATCAGGAAGCGGGTCTTAAGAACTGATTGGCTGGGAGGAGAAGTGACTGGATTGGCCGGTAGGAGAAGCAGTGGGGAAGCTGCCTGGGAAGCCACCGAGGAAGAGAAGCAGCTGGGAAGCCACCGAAACCATCTAGGAGAAGCAGCTGGGAAGCAGTTGAAGATGCCCAGTAAAACGCAGAGGAGGAGAAGCAGTGGGGAAGCTACCATAGCTGCCCACGACCTGGATGGGGTAAGTAGTGCAGCTGGTGCTGAAAAAATTCGGCACCAGCCACCACTGCTTAGGGCAATCTATTCTTTTGAATGGACTGCACAACGGACCACAAATCATGCATGCAACATCTTTGGCAGTGAATTGCAATGCATGTTACTGATTTATTCTGCACTACAACACACATCAATTGGCAAGGTGTGCTGGGGTGCCATTCAAATCCAATGGCACTGCATCGTACCAATGCAAGTAATGTGTGTAAACGTATATTGCAGTAATGTGCACGTTACCGTAATGCAATAGTATGAATGGGCCCTAAATGATTTTCTAATGACTACATATCTCAATTTTTTTTAATACCTTCCTGGAGTTTAGTTTGAGTTCCATTGATTAGGCTGACGTTAATATTCTATGTCTGTACAGAGGATTCATGCAGCTATTTTTAATCTCCATAGGACTATTACTTTCATCACCTACCATATTAGTTTTAATTAGTTCAAATGAACAGGTCAATTAAGTGCTCTAAATGATTAGTTTTACAGCAATGTGTATGACTGCAATTTGTGTCTCATTTCCGTAGATTATATTAACCTATTGATATTAATTATCCACACTTATGAGTTTAACATTGTCTCCGCTGGTCATTATGGACAGGGAACTTTTGACCTGATAATCTTGTGCTATAAAAGATTTTGTAACTTATTTCTGGTCTACTGCCCAATCAGCATTCTCATTTCCAGGATAGCACTGAAGGACTATTGTTTAGCCATAACTGTTGTCTAGCAGTCTACTCCAAGTGATTTGGAGTGAAAATTGATGTGTTATTTTAAGACACATTCCTTCACAGAGAAGAAAAGATAGTCTAGCCAAGACATGTAGATACCCCTAGTAGCCAGTGAACGTAGTATGTGCATCAAACCAATTAAAACAAGATAAAACCATCCTCATAGAGGCGTAACTGGAACCTTCAGGGCCCCGGTGCAAGAAATTATGAAGGGCCCCCTGACCCCTGGCCAGGGCCCTTCCCTCTTCCCACTGATCCTGGGGCCCTTTACTCCTATCGCAGGTCCCTTTACGGTACCGCAGCGGGGCCCTTACACAAGTTCTGCAGCAGGCCCCCTTTCTGCCATCTTCAGGCCTTCCCATGGTGGTGAAATGTCAGGGTTCGGTCACAATTACAACCTTTGCCATCCTGATAGTTCCCTCACTGGTGTCAGTAGTTTTTTTTAAATTTTATTCTTTTTTTAACACTTCATTTTATTTCTTTTACAATTTTATTTTTTACAATTTTTTTAGGAGCTCTGTTGGGGGGCTTTAATGAGATATCCAGGGTCTAAACAAACCTCAGCTCGTAATTTCCATCTGTGTAGCCTCAGCTGCATGGAATGAATGGACAGCAGCGGCGGCTGGTGTGGGAGGGGCGCTGGGGCGCCGCCTCCCCGCCGGCAAAAGACGAGAAAAAAAAAAAAAAAAAGTCAACCCCGCCCACCTACAGGTGGCGCCTCCGATGTGTCTACCTTTAATGCTCGACTCCAAACAAATCTGGGACCTATAGAGTAATTTCGGGGGGTTGTCTCGAGGATTTTTTTAACATTTTTTATTTTAACATTTTCTTTATTTTACTTCACAATTTTTTTCTTATTTTAAATTTTTTTTGATGACTGTGGTCACTCCCTTG
>BLSH010286988.1:1793443-1807671 GCA_018402905.1 Glandirana rugosa | reverse complement strand
AAATGAGATAGGCCGTCAGTATATCAGGTGTGATCAGATCTGATCAATTTTCAATGATTGGCACCATAGCTTGTAGACTCTATAACTTTCACAAGGACCAAATAATATACACTTATTTGGGTTATTTTTACCAAAGATAGGTAGCAGTATAAATTTTGGCCAAAATTTACAAAGAAAAATTACTAATTTGCAAAATTTTATGACCGAAACAAAGAAAAAGGCATTTTTTCAAAAAAATTTCAATCTTTTTTTATTTATAGCACAAAAAATAAACCCCCTCCTAGTGATTAAATACCACCAAAAGAAAGCTCTATTTGTGTGAAAAAAAGGACGCAAATTTCATATGGGTACCGTGTTGCATGACTGAGTAATTGTCATTCAAAGTGTGATAGCGCTGAAAGCTGAAAAATGGCCTGGACAGGAAGGGGGTCTTCGTGCCAGGTACTGTTGTGGTTAAGTGCTTGAGGTTTTTTTTTCAGCCTCTAAACTCACCACTATGTTAGCCTATATGGCCATGCACACATAGGCATATTCAGGCATATCAGAAGAGAAGCATTTGGAGGCCTAAAAGAAAACCCCATCATATACACATTCAGGAGAGGTGAGTTTGAGCAGGCATACCTAAATGCCTGTAAATGTGTGTGTAACAGGTGCCCCGCTATTTCTGCGGCTTTTGCTAAGTGGCCCCCGCAAATACACAGGCTCTCCTAGAAGGGACAAATGCACCTGTCAGCCCCTGTGGGGGAACTTCTCCCCCTCCGTCTTGTTTTCTTTAATGGAACTTAAAGCGGTAGTAAACCCCCCTCTACTGTTTTTACCTACAGGTAAGCCTATAATAAGGCTTACCTGTAGGTAAAATAAATATCTCCTAAACCTACATGGTTTAGGAGATAATCGCCCTGCATGCAGCCGCTGACATTAGCGGCGCATGCGCTCTGAGGATCCGGCCGAGGCGGCCGGCAACTCAGAGCTGGCTGCCGGATCAAAGAGCTGACGTCACACGGCTCCTGCCACTCACAGCGCCGGAGCTGCGTACCCGGAAGAAAGAAGAGGACCATCAGCGTCCTTAGCGCTGACCGACTCGGGCATCGGGGGCCTCGTTGTAAGGTAAGTATTTCATAATATGTTAGTATGCGATGCATACTAACATATTATGCTATTGTCTTGCAGGATTTTTTTTTTTTTTAATCAGGCGGGTTTACTGCCACTTTAATGTAATGTGTACAGAGAGACACAGAAGGATCAAGTTACACTGCTCTCTGGTGTGCTTCTATTGGGCTAGAGAGAAACAGTCTATGGGGAGAACAGTTACAGGAGCCAATCAAAGGGACTTTAACAAACTGCAGGAAGGGCTGCAAGGCATTCTGGAATATGAAGTGCCTTTACCAGATGGCCCCATAACTTTGTATGGAGTATGGAACTACAACCCCAGCATCCTCTGGGGGAGAGGAAGAGAGAGACTCCATCTTGATTCCCTGAGGATAGTTTAGTGAAAGCGCGGTAAAGGAAGAGAGAAGACCTAAGAGAGGGGCACTGCCTCTTAGATCATTTTGCCACACAATCATAGGCCTCTGGGACCAGTGGGGACATCCAGTTTGAGGAAGAGAGGATTCCAGGTGCACGTCCAGGTGCACCTGCACCGACAGACAAGCGTTCCAGTGTGAGGTGACCAGTCGCCATTAGGAAAGCCTGCCTGTCCCAGGAAGTTTGTTTGGGCCTTGATCGATCACAGGATTGGGTGAGAGGGCTGTGCCCATTTGCAGGAAACAAGGACACTGCACAGATGGAGTTATATTGAACCCCAAATACCGACATCATTGCTGGTAGTCATCTTTCTGACACTTGTAGTGCCTCAGGATACAAGACCACTTAGATAGAAAGACACTTTATACAGATGTCATGGTCCTTTCACCCTGCTGAGGAAAATCGTTCATTATTCACTTAATGATCCAGGCCAGTTATGTTATTTGGGCCTGCTATCCAGGAACTTAAGTACACCAACGAGAGTGGCTAGCTAAAGATGCCAAGACTTATTTAACTTCAAAGTGACTGAAGTTACCATACGGCTTCACACAAACATATCCAGGGCTCTGTATATGCAGTGTGTGTGCGGGACAACCTATATGGGAAGTTAAGGTATTGACTGTTGACTTGAATACAGTATTGGTTATTGGGCCTGTGGTGCCAGGAGACAGAAGAGAGGGATCTGACATAGAGAGGGTCAGTCTTCTACTCTCCTCCTGCCTGGACTCATACAGCCAAACTTGAGTAAAGGTAACCAATCTGCTACAGATTGCCATTTTTGTGACTTGATATTAAAGTGTTTGCTCTGCTCTTGGAGTTATTCTAAGGTTCTGAATCGCCTGAAAGCAGCCTAAATGTACTAATGAGCTATATTGCTTATAACTTTAGTTAATGTTCTATTTTATTTCTTGAGCATATTGCCAATGGTTATTACCTATCCACAGAAATACTACAGTAAAGACAATTTCTGTGTTTTATAATAACGTGTGTGTTCCTCATTGATCCTTACAATCACACTATTGCCAGGTGTGCCCGAGGGGCTGGGACAGTTCTTTAGGGTTGGGAGGCAGAGTAACGGATACAACATAATTAAGCGACTCCTGCGGGGGTTGCGCTATATGTGTAAACACCTGTAAATGGACCTAATCATGCCTAAACGCTAGGCGTGCTTAGTGCTTGAGCATTCATTAAAATGGCCACAATAAATTAATATTCTGGCCAATGGAACGAATGAATGCCCAAATGCTTAATGTGCATAAACGCTCCCAAACGCATGTGCAAAACATGGCCTTAGGCGCGGTTTTTCAGCTGCTTTTTTCCTGCTGGGAGCAAAAGCGTTCAGAGGAGTGTGCATGCGGCCTAAGAGCAACATAAAGCAAAGCAAAAAAAAAAATGTTTGGTAGTTATATGGTAGGTGGGCAACAAAAGCCAGTGATCTTTGGTTTGGGGGTTTTATCTGGGGTACAAACAAGTTTACCTAATAAAGTAGAGTAAGTAACAGTAATGTACATTCCTATCCATATCAACTAATCAAACTCTGACTCTCCAATGTCCAGAGTAGTAAGAACTGTTACCAACATCTTCAGATTTGTTAATTTGCATGTTGCCCTTCAACTTTTTGGGAATACATTTATGTGTAAATCTTGTTTACTGTATTACCTAACTAATGTGTTTGATGTTTGCTTTGTTTAGGGTGTTCATCGAGTGACTTCCGGTGTGCGAATGGACGCTGTATTCCATTAAGTTGGCGGTGTGACGGGTCTGCAGACTGTACAGATAATTCAGATGAGCTTGGCTGCAGTAAGTACCTTTCATTTCTCTCTGTTCCCTGAAAAGGGAGATGTGGTAGCTTATATAATGACTATGTTCATTAGTATACATCAATGCATCTGGAAGCAATGCATGCTTGCAAACACTGCTTACATTAGCCCATGGTGGTTAGCCACATTAAACTTGACTTCTTGACATTGAAGATATTTGCAGCTTGTCCAACCCAATTCTTCAGTTCTAATGAGTGTCAGGAACCCCATCATTTACATCTACACATGTGGCACCGGCACCTCAATCCAGTCATCATGAAATGTCCAGGCAGATGTTGATTGTCCAAGAACAATATGGGAGGTGTGTAAGTTGTGCCCATCCCTTGCTGCCAGGAAATCTGCATAGGTGTCAGTCATTTAATTTTCATGACTGAAGGATGGAATTGTTGTCAAGTCACCAGGGTAGAGATGTGAAAGTGTCAGTGTATGTGAAAGACATACAGTATATTCACTTTGCAAGGGAATTTGCAGCTGAGCTACTTTAGGTACATACAGTGAAGCTATGTAGACTTCCACCCTTCAAACATGTGCAAACTAAATGTTATTTTCCTTGCACGTGATTGGGTATTCTTTGCAAAGAGAAACTTCACCACACTCACTAAGTTCTGGAGAAAATTTCCTTGTAAAGTGAACAGCTAGTTCCTTTATTAAATGAACCTCATGGTGTTGACGGTCTCCACTCCTGTTTGGGGATGATTATTCCATTTTGATGTAGATGGTCTCTTTCACACCTCTTTCCAACCAGTTGTCCTCTCTGTCCAACCTGTGCACCTCACTGGAAATGTACACCTCCTCTAGGACATTCAGCATCTGCCTTGACCATACGATGGTGATTAGATTAAAGTGCCAGTGCCAACTCTGTGGATACAAATGCTGGAGTATGTTCCTGGCACTCAAAGAATTCAAGAAATGGCTTGTCAAAAGCTGCATGACCAACCTTATCCCAGCTCAACTGCTGTATTCAGAATTCAAAAACTGGAGACTGGTGCTCTGGCTGGGACGTTCATCTCCTAAAGCATATGTCTAACGTGTACTGTATACCCGCTGATCAACTGTGGCCAGTCACAGCACAGAGATCTGTGTGTTGGTAATCTGGCTGTATTTCTCCTTACTATCAGTTACTGTTCAGAACTGACAGCAAGGAGAGACCCAGCCAGATGATCTGTAAGTAAAAGCAGAACACATACCCTTGCATAAACTTGTTAGATACACAGTTAACCCCCTGGTTGCCCTCCTGATCACTCCTGTCACCCAGCCAGTGTCATTAGTGCAGTGTATAGTTTTATCACTGATCACTGTATTAGTGTTGTCTCAGTTAGTTAGCGTCCCTCTTAGGCAGTATCAGTTAGTGCCAGATTGCATGCCACACTATCACAGTCACACTATAAGTCGCTGATTTCCACCATTACTAGTATAGTGTCTGTACAGATCATTATCTGATCACAATCAGAATTGTCCCCAATAGTATAGTGTTTCCCCAGAAACCCAGGGTCTGCCCTCATTAATGCCAGCACTTATGACATGTAGCAGAATACATATAAATTAATTTGATTTTATTCAATATGTTTTATAACAGAAAGTAGAAAATATCAGTTATTTTTTTTTAAAAAATTTCGGTCTGTTTTCATTTATATAATACAAAACAAAAACCCTGTGGAGATTAAATAACACCAAAGAAAGCTCTATTTGTTCGAAAAATAATATATAAATTTAATTTGCATATATGCGTGTTGCATGACTGAGCAATTGCCAGTTAAAGTAGCGCAATGCTGGATAGCAAAAAAACGCCCTGGTCATGAAGGGGGTAAAACCTTCCGGAGGTCAAGTGGTTAAAAAATGTCATTAGCATTTGGAATAAATGGTTTGCATGGAACCCAGGAAAGCAGTTTAAACTTCAGCTTTAAATAGTGTAATAAATTAGACATACCTAATAGATTCTGTATAATTTATTCCATCAGCTCCACACTCTTGTGCAGCAACCCAGTTCCGATGTGGTGATGGAGAGTGCATTACTCGATCTTGGGTCTGTGATGATGAAGATGACTGTAATGATGGCTCTGATGAACAGCACTGCCGTAAGTTATAAGACAAACCACTGAAGACTGTAGATATATGTAGATGGGCCCTTGCATACTCTTATTAAAGAGCATTGACTGTAAGGCATGTTTAGAAATAATCTCAATTGTCATCAAACCATACTGACTTCAAGGAAGTGGAACTTATAGCGTATGGTTTTATCAGAACAAGTTAAAGGGCAGGGCAACCCATACTGAATATTTTACTCTGATGAAGAGGGAATGTCCCTCGAAACGTGTTAGTGGTAATTCAACCCATGTCAAGACCCTGCAAGTTCCATCTGTGGGATTAGCATTCTGTTCCCTGGGTTTTGTACAGCGCTTTTATACCTTGGTTCTTGTGAGTATGTACTCACAATGTACATTTTAATAAAATGTTGACAGTAATGCTTTAGGCCTATGCACCCTTCTGTTTTGTTTGTTAGGTGTAGCCCTATATGTTTTGGATGCTCCAACAGTGATCTCCCTATTCCATAATTTTCCTACTATGTACACATATTGCAGGCACGGTAAAAATGATACCCCACTTGTCGCTTTCTTCAGGCAGTACTGCCACCAAATTAAACGTATTCCAGTGAATGGGGCCACATTGCAACTGCCATGCAAACACATGTAGTGGATGTTGGAAAGCGATTTAGTATTTGTGGGTTGGTGGTCCTCAAAATTGTACAGCGAAAGGAGGAAGCCAAGCGCCAAAGGATATGCTAGAAATATAAGGGGAGAAGTGGGAGAGTCTGTGTATTATGTGGATTGTATTAGTAGGAATTTTACAAGGTGAGAGTAAGCAAGAAAGGGACAACTTACATTTGGCAAGGTTACTCCATGAAGGACAAAGGTTAGGTTACTCTCAATGCCTTGAGGAACCCAGTCCTAGGTCCTCATTGGGGGGACACCAGGAGGGTGATTGGCTTTATAAAGGAGGAAAAGTCCCATTGACTCTTCGAACAGCAGAGACGCCCGTGGAGGTAGTGTGTTAAAGTTTAGGATCGAGTCTAACTCGTTTTTAATTTAGACATGAAATGTATTGATTACTTAAAAGAGGTGTAGAGGTTGTTTTTTTTTTTTTAAAGAACAAACATGTTATACTTACCTGCTCTGTGCAATGGTTTTGCACAAAGCAGCCCCGATCCTCTTTTTCTGAGGTCCCCCGCAGGTGCTCCAGGCCCCTCCTCTTCATCAGGTTCCCCCACGGAAAGCCAATGAAGCATTCAGCGGGACTCAGCCTCACCCCCGCTCCCATGTCACAGCTTTTGATTGACAATGGCTCCTGTTGCTATCAATCTGTCCAATGAGGAGGGCGACAGTGGCTGGAGCAGCTCTTGCACATCGTTGGATCGGATCGGGTTCAGGTAAGAAAAAAGGGGGGGGCTGGGGGCGAGCTGCAGCATAGAAGGTTTTTCACCTTGATGCATAGAATGCATTAAGGTGGAAAACCTTAAGGCTTTAAAACCCCTTTAACAGACAAGTTTCGTAGTGGCGTTCCAGGCATTTTATCGACCCCACCCCCCCCCCATGTTCGTGGTCACTTCCTATTTTTTACTTGGCATTTTTTATCTTGTAAATCCTCAGCTTCCCCATTACCTCAGTGAGGAGAGGTACTTCATGTCCGCCCTCCCACTGGCTCCAGGGATATGAGTGTTATCAATCCCAGGAGTCAATGGGCATCATCTGCTTCAATGAGTGTGCTATGCTTTGTACGCACTGCGCATGCTCGAGATCGGGAGGTGCATGCTGGGTAGCCAGCAGAGCTATATCCTGGAAGGAGATACCAGTGGGCTTCAGATGCCCAACACTGAAGTTGGGAGTTTAAAAAAAAAATATTTAGAAAACCTAAATTAACTACTAATCCGGTTTGGTATAGCATTAGGCGCAAACAACACAGGGCTGTTTAAAAAAAAAAAAACAGCTGGAACTCTTTAAAAAATGTCACTTCCTCGGTTTATACAAAGAGTTCTACCCTTGTTGATTTACATGTGCTGCTGGACACAGCAATGATGTGCAGGCAAAAATGCTGTTTCTTTGTTTCCCTCGTTTATGACTGGGTATTGTTTGCAAAGTGAAATGTCACCGCATTTATTAACGCTAGGGAAGATTTCCTTGCAAAGTGCAATTTCCCTTGCAAAGTGAACAGCAATTTTGTCTTTATTAAATCCGCACAAAAGTGAAGTGACTATAGACAAAGGACAGCATCCCTTGACTACGTGACACGTTGCATCCTTTCCCTCAGGTGACTGCAATAAGTTATAATACAACTGGCTGCTATGGTTCAGAGACCATTGCACATAGCCATTGCACTTTGCACTGCCTGAATGAAAACCTTTAAAAAAGTATCTCTGGTTTAATCTGGTGTCTTTATTGTGAAATGTTTCTTAGGAAAATAATAAGGTTTTTACATTCGGCCTTCGTAGTCAAAGTCATTTTTACTGTACCGTGTATATATATATCTGGTACAGCTTGTAATGAAAAGTTTTTTTTCTAGCTGGCAGAACTTGCTCCAGTCAACAGTTCACGTGCTCCAGTGGTCAGTGCATCCCAACAGCCTACAAGTGTGACCGAATGAAAGACTGCACAGATGGCTCTGATGAACGCAACTGCCGTAAGTCCTTCTTGCCCTTGGCACGGTATATGATAACTGTTCTAGCAAGTGTTCAAGATCGAATCTCTCCCATTTAAAAAGCAGAAAAGGGATGTGGCGATGTTGTCACAGGAAGCAGCTAAATCCCATGTCATTATGTAGTTCAAATTTGAAAATTAAAGTAAGCGCAATAGAACCCTTGAAATATTTGGCTTGATAAAAAGTACCTGACTCTGGAAATAAGTATTTCAGAAAGGGAAAAAACTTGGGAAGTGAATGCACTAGGAAGGCAATGTTGTTGCAAAATTCTAATGTATAGATAGTATATATCACAAGTGCAGCTAGCGAAATACTAAGTGCTATTTCTGGTTTAAGGGCCCTTTCACAGGGGTGGACTGATCCGGTCCGTCTGTCAGTTTTTCAGGCGAAACCGAAAGGACCCTCCAGTCTCCTCTATGGATTGGCGTGTATCAACGGGCATGTATCCATTGACACCTGCCAACATCTGATTCTATCCACTGAAATGGATGGGGATCCATTCCCTATCTGTCTGACAGATCAAATAGGATGGCAGTTGGGTGTAAACAGACAGGTGGTCCGTTTACATCTAACCACTAATAGTGTGTCTGTGCCCACTCTTCATAAGAGGAGCGGACACAGAGCAGCCATCCACCTGTTCAGTGGGGATCAACGGCGGGGTGGACAGCTTCCTCGCTTAGCAGGCAAACTCAAACTGAGCCTGCCTCATGTGTAAGGGGCCTTAAGTTTACAACCATGAGGGCAGCTTCTATCGTATCTGGTGTATTAGTGTAATGATAGCGCTAACAACTTCCTAGAGCCTACAACGTTTACAGTAGTACTAAAGCTAGACCTGCATTAAGGTAAAAAATGTCCCCATAGTTGTATCGTCCCCTCACCCCCCTTAATTTACCCTCCCTCCCCCATACTTACCTGAGCATGATCTTGATCCAGTGATGTGCCGATCTGCAACGGTTCTCTCCTTTCTCTTTGCTCACAGAGGCAGCAGCGGGTGCCATTGGTTCTTGTTGCTGTCAATCAAAACCTGTGAGCAGGGAACAGGGCTGAGCCATGTTGGGCACACAGCCCAACTCGGGAGCAAGCCCACAGATGCGCCCCCATAGGATGCACCAGAGCCCAGGGCACCGACAGGGTACCTTGAAAGATGAGGTTTGAGCTGCTCAGTGCAATACCTTTGCACAAAGCAGGTAAATAAAGTATGTTTATTATTTTTATTAAAAAAGTAAGCTTTACAATCACTTTATTAATAAATTAGTTCACAGTAGGAAAACACAGAACTGCCAACTTGTTTTGGGAGTGAAAGGGACTCCTCGTTCTTTAGGGCTCAGGTTTTCTGGGTGCATGGACTCACAACATTGCATAAGCAACAGGGATGATCCATAAAGTTTCGCAAAGAGCCTTGGATCTATTCAGCATAGGACTTCTCGTATTTGCTTCCGTTAAATATACCATTGAAAGCATTTTGTATCTGTTCTAACAGTTCAAAAAATACCTGTTGATATTATTAGAAATTCAGAGCTGTCCTGTGCTTTCAGCCTGTGTCATCTCAAAGAGACTTTTTAGCTCTCACTGCTCTTATCTTGGACTAAAGTAAATTAGTCGCTATATTGTGGATAAGAAGACAGTGGGAGAGTTTGAATAGTTTAGTAAAAGACACAAGGCAGGGCTGACACCAATCAGTCCACAAAAAAAAATGCTGTGTAGAAAATTAAGAGCTTAGTGCATTTCTGGCAGATTAACAGGCATTTGTCTGTATTTGCAGGGGCTTTAAAGGCATAACACATGGGTAAAAGTGCAAGTATTGCAGAGATGTACTGTATATGGTTTTTTTTTTTTTTTTGCCTTGACCTAGGCTTTAAGGTTAAGAAACCTCATTGAAAAAGGGTCCTTTCAAATGGGCGTTCCACCAGGCGGACTCCGCTTTGCTCAGCGGGGGATCGCTCCACTAATTCCCATTGAGCAGGCGGATGACAGATCTGTCTCCACTCACTGTGCTAAAACGGACCTTTCAGAGCAACGCTCTCCTCCATGGGGAGATCAGATGAAAACGGACCGCCTGTCAGGTTTCATCCAATCCCATCCGATCCGCCAGACGGATGAAAATTAGGGTTTCCATCTGTCTGGATTTCACTGACAGGATCGAATCGGATCAGAAAAACTGACAGGCGGACCTGATCAGGAAACCCGTGTGAAAGGGCCCTAAGGCTCTAGTTTGTAGTTGCAACATTGTTGTTGATGCTGGAACTTGCATACTGTACTGTACATCCCTCCATATTATGGGAATGTTCCTGGTGAAGCCTTCAGTAATGAAAAGCTTGCTTGAAGGCAAAAGGAAAACAAAGAAGGCAAGCACAAGAGTGTACTAAAATGAGGCACTGTTGCCAAAAAGGATGGTGTGAATGAACACAAAATGATCACGTTGAGCTGGTTCAGTAAATTCGTTTTTGTCTAACTGGAGCTGCAGTGTCTCCTCTTGTCCTGGAAGACCAGAATCCACAAAAATACCTCTGAAATCCTGCAAAGCCGGTATTAAAATGAAACAATTAGTCTTCAGAGAACAAGGAAGTACAGTGGTAAAACAATACCTGTTATGTAGTAAAACACAAATCTAAAAATTCTTGTAATATTAATATTTATTTATTGAGGCATCTACAGAACAGCATACAGAAACAGCCTTCACCCCACTATGATGTGCATGCAACGGGTCATTAACAGCACCACTGTTTCTGTTTCCAGCTGATCTTCATTATAAATTTTGATTGAACAATTTACAATGTACAATGTGTCTAATAAGAGGACAAACCTAAACAACCTATATGTACTGTATATTATCTAATCAGGATAACCTTTGCACAGCATAGTTTATAGCAGATCTAAGTATTAAATTCAGAATTGCATTGTGGTAACAAGAATAGCAATGCATGTTAAAGCACCATACAAGTGGTAGTGTGTTGTGGTGCTGTTCATTTCCAATAGTGTAATAATAAATGCGGCGCCGGCGCTAAATAGTCTGTTATAATAAAAAGTAGATGCAGAAAAAATCCTCTGCAATTGTATACTTAACCACTTCAGCCCCGGAAGGATTTCACACTTTAGGACCAGAGCACTTTTTGCGATTTGGCACTGTGTCGCTTTAACTGACAATTGCGCGGTTGTGCGACGTTGTACCCAAATGAAATTTGCGTCCTTCTTTTCCCACAAATAGAGCTTTCTTTTGGTGGTATTTGATCACCGCTGCGTCATTTTTGATCGCCGCTGTAAACAAAAGAAGAGCGACAATTTTGCAAAAAAAACCCAAATTTCTTACTTTTTGCTAAAATACAAATCCCAAAAAAAAAATATAAAAAAAAACATTTTTTTACATCGGTTTTGGCCGATTTATGTCCTTCCTCATATTTGTGATAAAAAAAATCGCAATCAGCATTTATTGAATGGTTTGCGCAAAAGTTGCCGCGTTTACGAATGATGAGAATTCATTTCTGGGGTTTTTATTTTTTTTAATTTTTTACTAATAATGGCGGCGATCTGCGATTTTTAGCGGTACTTCGATATTGCGGCGGACATGTCGGACCATTTCAACACTTTTTTGGGACAATTGGCAATTATACAGCGATCAGTGCTATAAAAATGCACTGATTACTGTGTAAATGCCATTGGCAGTGAAGGGGTTAACCTGGGGGGGGCGCTCTAAGTGTTAAATGTGTTCCCTGGGCGTGCTCTAACTGTGTTAGTGTTTGACTGGCAGGGGAAGGGGCGTGATCACGGCTTCCATATAGAGGAAGGCTGTGATCACAGCCCTTCCCCCTCTCACAGAACGGAGATCCGTGTTTACATGCACGGATCTCCGTTCTTTCACTGCGGGGGGGCGGCATCGCGGGTAGCCGGCGGAGATCGAGTCTGCCCTACCCGCTCCCTGGCCCCCCCCCCCGCTCACAGTGCACGATCTCGCAGCCGCCGTCATATGACGGCGGTTTGCGATATCAAGCCACCTTGTCGCCGTCAACCTGCGGTTGGCGGTCGGCAAGTGGTTAAAGGCATGTATATATGTGAAAAAAACATATAGGGGTTGATATACTAACATTGGAAAGTGCAAAATCTGGTGCAGCTGCACATGGTAGCCAATCAGCTTCTAACTTCAGCATGTTCAATCAAGCTTTGACAACAAATCCTGGAAGGTGATTGGTTTCTTTGCAGAGCTGCACCAGATTTTGCACTTTTCAGCTTTAGTAAATCAATCCCATAGTGTACACAGAAAAAAGTCCAAAAATGATATCCAATTGTGATGTGTTCCAAATGAATAAACTTCACCACGTGATCCACCACCAAAAATAGTTGGACTCTTACCGGACTAATAGGACCCTATTATAGGGTGACCAGACGTCCCCGGACCAAGTCTGTCCCCGGTTTTGTCCCCAGATTGAGGGCCGGACAATCCGGATTAACGTGGACAGGGCATCCCATGCTGGCTGAGAAACAGCCTGGTGGATCGGATGCAGATGCCCCCTGCTGAACAATCTCGCTGCAGCTCCTGCTGCTGTTCAGTGGAAGAGAGGCAGAGCCAAATATTTGACTGTGTGGAGGGCTGAGACCTGGAGGTGAGCAGATTGGGGGGGCATCTGTTTGTACACAGGTGAGGGCAGTGGGGGAGCAGGAGTCATAGCTGATGCAGCTGCATAGAGAGAGAAGGAGTGTTTAGCTGTTGTGGGAGAAGGTCTAAGAGGTGGAGTGCCTAATTATTATGCAGTCCTTTGCCCAGCGCTCTGTGTTTTATGCAGTCCTGTGCCCAGCACTCTGTGTATTATGCAGGCCTGTGCCCAGCACTCTGTGTATTATGCAGTCCTGTGCCCAGCGCTCTGTATTATGCAGTTCTGTGCCCAGCGCTCTGTGTATTATGCAGTCCTGTGCCCAGCACTCTGTGTATTATGCAGTCCTGTGCCCTGCGCTCTGTATTATGCAGTTCTGTGCCCAGCGCTCTGTGTATTATGCAGTCCTGTGCCCAGCGCTCTGTGTATTATGCAGTCCTGTGCCATTTGCCAATAAAAAAAAATATGTCCCCAGATTTCATCTTAAAAATCTGGTCACCTTACTCTATTACAGCGTCTCATGCACCCAATACTATAGAGCCGGGTGGCAGATGTAATCTCTTGATGGCAGGAACACGCCAAGATTGTGGGTATCACCCAGTCTTAGAAACCACAGATATACATGCACATACACTCCTGCGTAGATACATGAATTTCCCTCCCGTCATGGATATGTAATGGAAGAAGGTACCCACATAGTGGAAATCCATATAAAACCGTAATTTATTTAAAAAGTGGGGTTAAAAATACTCACAATTGCAGTAGTATAAATAAGCACATCTCAATATGATAAACAGCATGTAGTCAAATCTGCTGATGTACACATCAGAATCAATATGTATTGTGGAAACGGCACATGCATAACCTCTGCCAATTCCAATAGCACCCCACAGCACTAAGGGAACTCTCTTGTGCTGCAGCAAACCACAACACACTACCGTGGTGCGAGGCATTGCTGAAAATGATGCATTCTGGTGCATTGGCAGTCCATTTAAATGAATATGCTGCCTTAATGCAACACATGTTAACGTGTAGTATTGCTCTCTTGTTAATGCCATGCACTAGAACAGAAAGGTGTGACCTTCAAGGAGATTCTATAATCAGATTGTATAGCACAGGGGTCTCTAAACAAAGGCCTGTGTACTGTCCTCCAGGCTTAAGGGGGGCCGGACTGTGGTGGAGTAGATAATGCCCTGGCATTAATGGGAATAAGCAATACCCCATCATTGGTTTTAATGGGAGGGATAGCGCCACATTGTTGGTATTAGTGGGTGGACTAGCACCCCATTGTTGGTATTAGAGGGAGGAATAGCACCCCATTGCTGGTATTAGTGGGAGGAATAGCACCCGATTGTTAGTATTGGTAGGAGGAATAGCACCCAATGTGATAAAGAGGGTGACTATGGTTGTTACCCCGTGATAAAGGGGGTAATTATGGTTGTTACCCCACGATAAGGAGTGTGATTATGGTTGTTACCCCGCGATAAAGAGGGTGACTATTATTGTTACCCCACGATAAGGAGGGTGATTATGGTTGTTAACCCACGATAAGGAGGATGGTTATGATTGTTAGCCCACGATAAGGAGGGTGATTATGGTCGTTACCCCACGA
>BLSH010286988.1:1766107-1777592 GCA_018402905.1 Glandirana rugosa | reverse complement strand
TTTTTTTTTTTTTGGGGGGGGGGGGGGGACCAGGGCCCCAGGTCCCCACTTCCTCTCCTGGCGCCACAGAGCCACAAGGAAGTTCACCCACCCCGCCCCCTCGGCTATCTTCTGGAACACGTCACAGGTCCCAGAAGATACGCCGGCCATTCACAGCTCGCAGCGTGACTCGCTCATGCGCAGTGCGTGCCTGGCTTTGAAGCCAAAGCCGGGTGCCCACACTTGTGATGCCGGCGCCATATGGAGGAGGGGGAGAAGAGCGACGCTGCGGGCGGCTGCTTCGCTGGAGCCTGGGACAGGTGAGTGTCCGATTATTAAAAGTCAGCAGCTACACTTTTTATAGCTGCTGACTTTTAATAGGGTGGAACTCCGCTTCAACATATATTATGTATATTGTTTACCCATAAAAGCTTCTCTTGTGTTGACTTCCAAAAGCCCTTAAAGCGGTTGTAACCTGTGGCTGTTGTAGGAAAAAAAAACACCCGTAAGGCAATGGCATAATGTGCTAGTATGCATTATGAAATACTCACCTTGGAACAAAGTCCCCCAGCGTTGTACTGTCACTGCTGAGAGGGTTGACATCTTCCCCAGTATTTCTTCCAGGTTCGCGCGCTCCGGCTATGTGATTGGCCAGAGCAGCAATGACGGTATGCGTGGGAGTCCTCGGTTCTGGCACAAAGCTCTGAAGGTCCAGCAAGGTATGCTGGACTTTCATAGCGCATGCGTCGGTGATGTAACAGGCTGCATCCAGGGTGAATATCTTCTTTACAGTGCCCATTTAGGAGATATTCATTTTACCTACAGGTAAGCTCTCCTATAAGCTTACCTGTAGCTAAAAATGACCAAGCGGGGTATACTACCGCTTTAAATCGCTGCTGGTTGCTTCAAGCTTGAAGTGATGTCAGCAACCCCAGCAAACTCAAAGCTGTCTCTTGGGTAGCAGTGTATTACATTCCCCTTCGCTCCCCTCCTGACCACTACATAAACAGTTACGTAGAGAAGTGAAAGGCAGTTGGAGGAGCTGGGACAGCACAGATAGTAATTAGCCACTCCCAGGAGGAGAAGGCTATGACATGCATGGAGGAAGCAGCCTGTGCTAGGGAATTGACTGTGACTGAAGTAGCCACGTTTAAAGTCACATTACAGTTGATTAAAAAAAAAAGTTTCTATGCTGCAATTCTTTAGGTTGGTGACAGGAACGCTTTAACTCCAGGACCTGGCTTTACTGTCTGATAGGGTGCCTGGATAGCAAGGGTGGAGAAACAAAAATAAAATGTCCTTTGACAGGTTAAAAAGTTCACCTCTAGGTTGTTGGGTCTGGAATTCGGCCTTAATGCCTTTGATATTGCGAAAAGTAACTGTATATAGAAGCTTTATGGGCGGCACAGTGGTGTAGTGGTTAGCACTTTCGCCTAGCACCAAAAGGGTCGCTGGTTTGAATCCCAACCATGACACTACCTGTCTGGAGTTTGCATGTTCTCCCTGTGCCTGTGTGGGTTTCCTCCAGGTACTTTCCCCCCCACACTCCAAAGACATGCTGGTAGGTTAATTGGTTCCTGTCTAAATTGGCCCTAGTATCTGTGTATATGAATGTGAGTTGGGGACCTTAGATTGTAAGCTTCTTGAGGGTAGGTACCGATGTGAATGCATAGGTGTGCACAGCCTATTACATTAGGGTGTGCACCTCAAAGCTCAAACACATGAATGTGTATATATACTGACAGTGTCAGTAGAGCAGTGGATAGTGTCAGTAGTTTTTATACGTATTAGTTTATTTTTTATTATTCTTTACAATTTATATATATATATATTTTTTTACAATTTTTTTAGGGGCCCGTTACGGGGCTTTGGTGAAATATCAGGGGTTTAAACAGGGGGAATCTGCACCACACAGGGTGATTAGAGTGTGCCCTGGCACACCATGTGCTCACACCTATGTGTGAATGTACAATGTATAGGTAAAGCGCTGCGTAAATTGACGGCGCTATATACGTACCTGAAACAGTAATAATAATAAATAATAGAAATGTAGCCGAATAACAATACTCCCATACTAAAACAACGTAATGAAATGGGTGGAAATGCTAACTTTTTAGGAAGGTAGTTTTTTTTCTATATACATTTGTAAGTTTGATATGCAGGAACTGAAATGCAAGAATTTTCAGAACATTATGAGTGTTTATCAAAATGTGTTATACAATGATATGAAATGGGGGGGATGGGGTCCTGCTGTGTCGGTGGACTTCTTTCTCATCGACTGTCATTTCATTACAGCCAAGAGGTGTCAGAACTCTCAGTTCCAGTGTGCAAATGGAGACTGTATCCCCCGAGATTTCATCTGTGACCATGATGATGACTGTGGCGATGGCAGTGATGAAAGAAATTGCAGTAATGTTTTTTTTTGGCTTATCTCTGCTTTATTTTAGGTCTAGCAATCTTTAAAGTGGTTGTAAAGGCTTTATTGTTGTTATACTTACCTGTTCTGTGCAATCCCTTACCTCCTCATCTGGAGCCCCCATCTGCGCTGTCCACTCCTCCTCTCCACCATGTGCCCCCAGAATAAGCTGCTTGCTATGGGGGCACATGTGCAAGCGCATTCCCAAACTGTTATGTGTGAGTCCATAGACACCCACCATGACTTGGCCCCGCCCACTACTCCCTGCTAGGATTTGCTGACAGCAGTAGGAGCTTATGGCTCCCGCTGCTCTCAATCTGTCCTGTCTGTGAGAGCAGGAAGGGAGACCAGCACTGCTGCAAACAGACACATCGCTGAATCAAGAGAGGACTTAGGTAAGTGTTTGGGAGGGACAGGTAGTGGGACATTTTACCTTTTTACCTATACTTTATATTTCTTTTTAGCCACCAAGGATGAAAATTAACTTCAAATGATGTTGTAATCCCAGTTATTACCTTGTAAAAGATGCAGTGACATCATCACTGTGCTGTACATAGCCTGTGCAGAAGGCAGAGCTGTGTAAGGGACCCAGCAAGCTCCACTTACTGCAAGCTGCCTGCAGAAAACTACAGAATGGGCGGATACAAGACCAGTCACCCCACACAAGGAGAGAGAGCAGCAGTGTCCGGTCTTTATTACAGGAAGCTCCTGCTCAAAAACTGGAGGAGGGGTTAATAGACTGTGCACTTTGCTCTAATAGGCTTCAAAATAGAGTGGACTCTGAGCATGTGTTAGAAAAGCAAATTAATATTTGCTTTTCTTACACTAATTCGCCTCTCCACCAATCAGGAAGCGTGGGTATGTTACCCATTTCTTGATTGGCTGAGATCTTAGAAGATCCTGGTGGATGCCTTTCTTGGAGGAGGAGGGGGATGCATGGCCGATCACCGGACAGCACTGCCCACCTGCTTCCTAGATGGGGTAAGTGCAGAACTTTGATGTCCCGACTGCCCTCGGGGGAGGGGGTGGGTGCTGTATACCCTATCTGGTGATGCTGTATACACTATCTGCTGATGCTGTATACCCTATCTGCTAATGCTGTATGCCCTATATGATGATGCTGCATACCCCATCTACTGATGCTGTATTCCCTATCTGGTGATTTTGTATACCCAATCTGCTGATGCTGTATACCCTATCTGGTGATGCTGGGTTGTATACTCCTGACACAATGGATGGAATCTATAAGGGGTGGGGCTTATGAGAAATGGGATGGGTCAGAAAGGAAGGGCGGGGTCAGAAAGGAAGGGCGGGGTCTGGCGCCCCCCCCCCATCCTAAAATCCCACCAGCCGCCACTGATGTGATTGGGTATTTTTGCAAAGTGAAGCTTTGCCTCATTTACTAAGCTCTAGAGCAACTGCACTTGCAAAGTGCATAGTCTCCTTGTCTTTATTAAATCAACCCCTGAGTTTCACACTGGATTACTGCACAGATCTGGAATAAATACACAAAGTACTCTAAGAATTAAGTAAGAATGCACATGCCTCTTGTATTTATACAAGTTCAGCTCTTTATTATCGGTATACTTTATTTTCCAGAGAAAATAAGCAAATGCTGATACACATGTTATTTCCTTGCCAAATTTCTTCTGCACAAACACACCCAACCACACATTTATATTAAGGTGATTTTAAAGGCAATAATTAAAATAAAATAATCTTTGCACAGAGCAGCCCCAATCCTCTTCTTTTTGGGTCCCCCGCTAATGGTCCTGGCTCTTCCCCACTTACTGAGTGCCCCTTGCTATGGGGGCACCTGAGCAGGGTGTGTCTCCTGCTCTCTCCTCATTGGCTCACTGGCTGTGATTGACAGCAGCAAGAACCAATGGCTCCCATTGCTGTGTGAGCCAATGAGGAGAGAGAAACCCGAGAGAGTCGCTGTTTTCATGCACATCACTGGATCGAGATGGGGCTCAGGTATAAGCGGGGCTGGGGGAAAGTCGCATCCAAAAGGTTTTTTTACCTTAATGTAGAGAATGCATTAAAAGAGTTGTAAAGGCAGAAGGTTGCATTCTATGCATTAAGATAAAAAACCTATGTGTAGCTCCCCCCTGCACCCCCCTAATTACTTACCTGATCCCTATCTCTCTGCAGCAATGTCCACGAGTGTCTTAGCTGTCCCAGACACTTCTCCTGATTGGCTGAGACACAGCAGTGGCACCATTATCTCCCACGGTTGTCAATCAAAATCAGTCAGCCAATCGGGAGTGAGGGGACGGGACCAGGTCAGGCTCCATATCTGAATGAATACACAAAGCTTTGACTCGGCTCGGGTTCCCCCATAGAAAGCTGCTGGCTGAGGGGGCACTCACCAGAGGGAGGGGCCAGGAGAGCAGAGGAGGGACCCAAGAAGAGGAGGATCCGGGCTGCTCTGTGCAAAACCACTGCAACAGAGGAGGTAAGTATAACATGTTTGTTATTTAAAAAAAAAAACACAAAAAAAACTAACCTTTACAATCGCTTTAAGGTAAAAAACCTTGAGCCTTTGGAACCACCGCTTGTCTAAGTTTATTTTTTTTCTTTTTTAAATTAGCACAAGAGATGGCACATCTACTTTTGAGAAGCATTACTTGTGCTTGTGGTTGCTGTTTTAGTTGACATCTGCAGTCTTCTGCCTCCAAAGTGTCGGCATAAGCCCAGCAGATTGTATTATCCCGGCAGCACCGAAAGATTACTGCTGCATGGGTATAGGGAAGGGGCACTGGACTGAAGAATTCATCTAGGACAACAGCCACCAGCAAAAGGAACATGTCTCATTGAATGTTAGTACTGTCCCTTGTGCTGATTAAAAAAATGAACTAAAGTTAGACTTTAAGTAACCTATAGCAATCAATATCCAATCCTCATTTTGTTAACTGCGCTAAACTAAAAACTAAGGGAAGACCTGAAGTTCATATTATTGTAAAGCATCGTTTTTACATTAGGTTGGTCCACAGCCAGCTCGCCCCAAAGTGAACCCGGTGCCGATCCAGCAGTACTGTGACACAATCATAATGGATGTCTGCACGCCAGTAAATGCCAACTTCTTTATTCCATCAATATAAAAGGTAAAACACATCCACCACTCTGCAAGAGAAGAGGAGCTGCTAATGCATTATTATGGGACATGTGTTTTTACCAACTATTATATTGATGGAAAGAAGAAATTGGCATTTACTGGTGTGCAGTCATCCATTAATATTCTCAAAGGGAAAACCTGCTTGGTTGCTAATGCTGCATAATGGGTTCTTTTAAACTCAATACACTTGTGTGTCTGATTCCATGTGTGTCTTTTTTGCTTTGCTCTTCAGCTTACCCGACATGTAAAGGCGATTACTTCACCTGCCCCAGCGGTCGTTGTATACATCAGAGCTGGCTTTGTGATGGGGATGACGACTGTGATGACAATGCCGATGAGAGTGGATGTGGTATGAAATGTCTAATGTTGCTCATGTGTCAAAATGTGAGATGAAAATGTTAAAAAAAAAGGCCATGAAAAATGTCAGTCCATAAAATTGGTAAAATTGGTTGGGAGATTTGGGCTACAGGTTCTTTTTGTTTTTTTTTTGGATTCTTATGCAAGGTCTAAAGAAGGAGAAGGGGTGTCACATTTAATAAGTGGATCTTGCCTAAAGTGCAAGATTTTTTAAACCATGAAAAAAATATTGTCCCAAAATTAATTTTTGAATTTGTCTCCCTAGAGAGCGGCCTAAGAGAATGTGGCCCAGGGGAGTGGTCGTGTTCTTCATCTGGTCAATGCATTCCTATAGATAAAGTTTGTGATGGAACACTTCACTGCCGCTTTGGAGAAGATGAAAATAATGCCACGGCTGGATGGAACTGTAGTAAGTAGCATTCTGTACAGAACATTCATTGCCTACGATGCCATATTTACTGTATGTGAGAATCGAAATAGTCTAAATAGATACCTGTACCTTTGTAAAACATTTTTTCTATATGTACCCCAATTCTTCCCCATCTTGTGCATATGCACCTATTCTCTAAAGCAGTGGTTCTCAACTCCTGTCCTCGGGACCCACTAACAGGCCAGGTTTGCAGGATAACTGAAATGCATCACAGGTGATATCATTTGCTGCTCAGTGATTGCTGTATTCTAGTCTGCATCTCCCCAAGGTAATACTTAAAATCTGGCCTGTTGGTGGGTCCTGAGGACCGGAGTTGAGAACCACTGCTCTAAAGCATCTGAACTTAAAGAGGAAGTAAACCCAGATGGGGTATACTTTCCTCTACACGCCCCTGTAATGTAGAAGCATAATGGGCTACTATGCATCGCATAGTAGCCCATTATGTGCCACTTATCTGCAAACAAAGCCTGCGATGTCCAGCGCTGTCCCCTGTGCTGCGGTGTCCATCTTCTGCCCCTCTTCCTTCCGTGGCCGCAACTCCGGTGCTGTGACTGGCCGGAGTCGCGTGACGTCACTCCCGCGCATGCGCCCGGAAGCCGCCAGTCACGGCACGGTCGCAGTGGAGGAATGGCACGGAGGCCATTTCTTCACTGCGCATGTGCCGCCATGACGTCGGCACAGCAAATACACTGCATATCTCCTGAACCGTACAGGTTTAGGAGATATGCAGGGCACCTACAGGTAAGCCTTATCATAGGCTTACCTGTAGGTTAAAGTGGTTGTCACAAGTTCACAACCACTTTAAAATTAAAAGGTAAATTCTGCCTGGGTACTGCCCGGCACAGCCAAAAGCTGAGCAGTGTAGATGGTGTAGTCTAGTAGTGTAGATGTTTTTTTTATAATTTCAGATGTGGGGGAACAAATAGGGGTCTATTTATAAAAAAGTTTGCATAGCCAATTGTCGAGCAAATCTGCATGTACATTCAAAAAAGGAGGAAGGCTGGTGCCATGGAAATCAGCTAAAACATCATTTTATTATTGCATGTGAACAACCGTCAAAAGAAAGCCAACGCGTTTCAACCATCAGGCCTTATTCATGGCTCATGGCCATGATTAAGGCCTGATCGCCAAAACGCGTTGCATTCTTTTGACTGTTGTTCACATGCAATAATAAAACAATGCTTTAGCTGATTTCCATGGCACCAGCCTTCCTCCTTTTTTGCATGGACTATATGGAGGTTTTCAGAGACTTCGCAGGCTGAGTGCTGTGTTCATGAGGCTCACCAGCCATTGCACAGGAGGTAGTAGCTCGGATGCATCTGTTCCAGTTCTCTGCATGTACATTTGTTCTGTCTGAAATTAGGAAAATTGAATGCTCTTTAGGCTTTTTTCTTTTCTGAATGAATGTTCTTTAATTATGGGCAGTAATAAAAATGCCACATTATGGCAACTAGAAGGATCTGAGGAGCATAGGAAATCCATACATCTTTGTAACAAGGGATAGAATTTTTTATACACAAGCCCAAGAGAGATTTTTATGTATAGAGGCACAGCTGCGCTTTAAGTTGTGTTTAATAACTTTTTATTGCAAGCATATAAAGGAATACAATAAAGAATGAACAAAAAGGCTTTCAAGGTTGTAAGAACAAATGACCATGACAAACTATTCCTTTGTTAAACAAAGGACATGATTCATATAGAAGACAGGTGTAGGATACAGTCCTCAGCATCAAAAGTTGAGTCTGTGACAAATTACAACACAACTTGTATAGAGAGCATTTTTTCCTCTTATTATAAAGAAGAATACAGGGGTGCATAGATGTGCACAGCCTATTGCATTAGGGCACCCCAAACCTGAAACACACACACCTTTCTCTGCAGCCTCAGCTGCACTGGACAGTGAATGAGTGGGAAGTGCACTGTGCTGAGCGGCTTCTTGTTCATTCACAAACTGAAGCATAGTAAATACAGGTTGTGAGTGTTTACTGTGTTCATTTAGAAAAGGAAGGGGATGGTAAATGACATATTGATTAGCCCCCTCCCCCTCTCTCCATCCTGAAACATCCCATACAGCAGCCGGGGAGAGAGGAGAGAAAAGAGGCCAGCAGTACTGTTGTGGAAAACTGTGCAAAACTGGGGGAAGCCCAGGCAGTAGGAGGCTTCGCACAGCGTGATTAGGGTGTGCCCAGGCACTCCTGCCACACCCCCCTGCAAACGCCTATGCAGGAGAAGAAGAAAAAGGGTAGGGAAATAAGAAAGAAAGAGAGAGGAAGATGAAAGGGGGAAAGTAATATGGGAGGTGAGGAGGCAGGTGCACTTTGGCCATTAACAAACTGTCAGAATAAAGAAGCCATTAAGAGGCAACAAACAATCACATAATTCAATACTATTTGCTAGAGACCTGAAGGGGTATTATAGCACAGAGAGGTGGATTTAAACTTGAACCAGCAGGTCCAAATTTTAGAGTGTTTTTCAGTAGAACCCTGGAGATATACGTGAGTTCCAACAGAAGACATACCAGTAAGTCGTCATCTTTATATAGCCACTGAGACAAAGTGGGTACAGACCTCTGTCCACAATAGGACGGGATCAGAGATTTGGCAGCATTTAATAAATGTGGGGTTATTGACCTCTTATATTGGCCTATCAATTCTGTAGCACAATGCAATAAGATGGACCATGGATCAAATCGAATAGTATTGCCTTGTATTAAAGAGACCACCATCCAAAACGTACATATTACCTTAGGTTATTATAACACATAATAAAGTTATTTCTCATAATGTCGTGATATTTTTCTAGCCTGTGTCTGACTTTTTGAGCTTGGGCCAGGGTGATATATGACAGATGAGGAATATTAAACAATTTTGTTAATTATTTAATCTAGGTACAAGTTATTGTGCGGCTCTGAGCTGTCAGCATCGCTGCCATGCATCTCCCTCTGGCGGTTCTTGTTATTGCCCTGCAGGATATATAATCAGCAGTAATGACAGCAGGACTTGTGTTGGTGAGTAGAAATGTCACATTATCCCCTGTGAAAATACATAAAGCAAATGGTTGTATAAGGCGAAATACGCTATAAAAGAAACTCTGTTGCTAAAATCAAACAGTGAATAAAAGATGTCCCAGCAATTAAGATAATAAATTCTTACCTAACACTTACCTATTATGAAGAAAAATCATTGCCTAAAGAATGCTCAGAAATGTACACGTTCAGAAGAGTGTCGATCGCCTAGACTCGTGTTTGCACTCAGGGTTTCTCCCTGCTGACCCCTATCTGTTTACTGTCTTGTATTGATATGGGAGTTGGCAGGTGGAACCACTAAGCTCTTGTGTACACTTGTTGCTGGGGGGGCCTTAAAAATAGGCGCTTGAGCTGCGGTTTTACTGACCCCCAGCCACTCACCCTTTTTGTAAACCCTTTTTGTAAATTGGTACCTACATATAAAGCTTACCTGTAGGTACTTTAAATATCTCCTAAACCTGCACAGTTTAGGAGATACTCTTCATGCAGCCGATGACGTCACCAACGCATGTGCTCTGGAGGGACAGTACACCCCTGCCGTTCCTTCAGAGCTCCGTGCCTCCCACATGCACTTGACATCATCGCGGTGCGGCCCATCAGATAGCCAGAGGACGCGAACCCGGAAGGAAGACCGGGTGACGATAGAAGGGCCTGTCTGCGGTAACAGCATGGCACTGGAGGGCTTTATTCTAAGGTAAGTATTTCATAATGTGCTAGGGTGTATACTAGCACATTATGCCTTTACCTCACATGGTTTAAAATGCAGGGTTTAAAAAAATAAATAAATTGGTGCGGTTTACTACTGCTTTAACCTTACATGGCAACCAAAGTGGATGATACGCATGCCATGCCAATGCTTTGCTTCACTGCTGCTTCAATCATTTTACTTTATGTCACTTTCAAAAAGCAGTACTGCTGTCAAATACAACCCATTCAAGTGACTGGAGCCACACCGCAGATGTAGTAATGCACGTGGCTGCGGCATAATCTTTCAAGAGTTAAAATGTGAGGTGGGAAGGCAGCTCTGTAATTTTCAGTAAAATGCAATGTGGCAACCTGGAGGTATTCTGTACTCTGATGGTATACAGAATGCCCCCCAAAAATCTCATTTTCCCCTTGTGTGATTGGCTTACTGATTTTCCCAGAAGTCTGCATTAAGATTCAAGTCGGATTTTGAGCATCCCCTGCAACAAAAATGTAATTCTTGGTGAGATATCCCCAAAGGGAAATCACATCTAAAGGGATACAGATCCTGTCACTTTCCTCATTAAAGCCCTGCAGGTGCAGTAGCTGATTGATAATTATAAAACCACTCCCATACGGATTCACTTAGCACATGGACACAGACAAACAAACAGGTATTTCTTCATAATAACAAAAGGTAGGAATCTGCAACAAAGTTTGTTAAAATCCCTGCAATGTACATAGATCAACATGACAATATTTCTAATCCTCCCGCTGCCAGCATTAGTAAATAGATAAGACATATCATATTTACTTGTTCTAAACTTTTTTTTTTTACATTTTTTCAGTCACTTCCTGGTTTCCAGGCCTAGGCAAATGATGTCATACATCCCAGTAGTCTTCAGGAGGGGAGGGAGGGTTCTGAGCTCAGCCCGTGCCTGAGATGGATTCCAGGAAGTAAATGCTACATGAATCATTTGCCCTTACTCAAGATGGCCATGGCCAGAAATGCCAGGGCGCATTTTTCAAAATCATCAGCAAAATAAAGCACAGAGACAGGGATGGATGGGGGAGTTTGCTTTAAATACTAAAATTTAATGAAATAGCATTTTTGGTTTGTGGTGCCCAGATGCAGTGCGGATCCACTCTAATCACTTCCCACCCGTAGGCCGTCATATGATGTCCTGGATTTTGAGTGTGTATATTTGAATGATGGGTGCAGCTGGAAGTAAACAAAGCCAGGGACACGGCAGGAAAGCCTGAGATCCTTCTTTTTTTTTTTCTATTTTAGGTTTTCCAGCCTGGAGGAGAGGTGTGGGTTCTATACCCATAGAGAGGACCTGCCAGTGGAGAAAATAAGGATAATGTTCCTTACGTTTGTAGATAACATTATCCTTTTCACACACCGTCCAGGAGAGATACCCATATCTTGGGTGTGGAGAGGAGGTCCGACCTTTTGGATTTTATCTTTTTTTT